>PISX010014858.1:0-51633 GCA_004024625.1 Mellivora capensis | reverse complement strand
TGGGCCTGGTCAAAGGGAAACCCGCGTTAATGAGGTCCGGATTGATGGTTGGCCGGCCATCATCCCCGGGGACCAGCTTCCTCACTTCCATCTGGATTCTTTCTCTTTCCTCGGTGGTAAACAGGATACGCAAGAGCTGCTGGCAGTCATCCCAGGTGGGCTGGTGAGTGAACATGATGCTATCTAGAAGAGCTATAAGATCTTCCGGGTTATCTGAAAATCGCGCATTCTGAGTTTTCCAATTATATAGATCACTAGTTGAAAAGGGCCAATACTGAAGTCGGGGATTGCCAGTATCATCAGGGGGGCTAAGCTCTCGGAGGGGTAAAGCAACAGTTGAGTCTGGTGGGCGGGGAGGATTCTCTTTTTGAGAGCGCCCTCTAGTGTGTCCGGCAGGCCCGTCGGTCCCTCTATGGGTGACGGGGGCTGTGGCCATCACTTCTCGACCTTCCGTTTCTGCCTGGGGAGGAACAGGTGCGGCCATTGGTATGGGGGCAACTTGAGGCCTCATGGGAGGAAGTTGGTAAGGGGGTGGGTCTAGACTGAGTAAGTCTTGGCTATCAGGGAGAACGGGCGGTGGGGGTGCAGATGGGTTACGGGGTCTGGGAGATTCTGTGGATCGGGCTGCAAGGATCTTGCAACTTCCTGAGGACAGGAAGGGAGCCAACCAGGGAGGGGGATTTTTTACCAAATCTTGCCAGACCAGAATATAGGGGGCTTGGTCTGGGTGTCCCTCTTTCCCAGGAAGAAAAACCTGGGCCTTGATCTAGAGGATTACAGATAGGCAGAAGGTGCCTTGAGCGGGCCATCCCATCCCGTAGGTTGGCCATTTGGAGCGGCAGAAAGTAATGAGTTTTGATCTCCGGATGTCCAGGCTCAGGTCATTGCCCCTTGCCCGAATGTCCTTGAAATTAGCCAAGAGGAGAGAGAGAGGGGTACTCTGGGTTTGCCCCATTAGACCAGGTAGCTCCCAGATTAAGAATACAGTTAAAATAAGGAAAGTGGCACCTAAAATAGACAAAGAGCAACAGAGGCACCGGAGCAAGGGGTGCGAGACGAGTGAACAAGTGAGGAATTCGAAAGGGCGGGCTGAGGATGAATGTTCCGGTTCAGCCAATCCAAAGGGATGGATAATGGCCTTCGGGGCTAGGCGAATATCATCCTCGGAAGGCGGAAATAGGAATTCCTTTCCTCCGTCTGCCAGGGTGAATCTGAAAGCAAAATGGGTTAGGAGACACGGGTAGTTTGGGAAAGAGCTTCCTTTGGCCTGGGGGTGGGGGGGCTGACGTTAGGGAACAGGGGACCAGCAATGTTTAGAACATTAGAGACCTAATTTCCCTCCTGTCGCGCATAAATTCACAGACAAAGGGGATGGGGATCTCTCAGATGCTGTCCTGCTCACGTCCCTCGTGGGAACTTAGGGGCATCTTAGCTAAGGTCTATCCGTATAAACCCCGGACCAGGCTACTCCATGGAGTAGATGACCGTTATGCCATATGACGCCCCGGGAGACTCAGGGTGCAGCCCAATCAGACTCCGTAGCCGAAGTGGTGGAGCTGCACATTCGCACAGTCAAGCACTCCTCAGATTCAAACAGGTCGGACGCCATCCCGTTTGATAGAATGAAAAACCTCACTTCCACTGTTGTGACTTAGTTAACTCGCACAAGGAACATACAATCACAATTAACAGCATAACATGAAAACATACATTACACCTATGATGGCCCCTGAGGTGGGACTCGAACCCACAATCCCTAGGAGGCCCTTGCCGGGCAACGATGGACGTCTCTGTTGGCCCCCTGGCAGTCCTATAGCGCGTCCGCCAGGACTTATTTGCCAGTCCTCAATCTGGGACTCGAACCCAGATGCAAGACACAGAAAGGACAAGGCACGAAAACAGAGTACAAGAACAAGGCACACAACACACAACACACGAATGACAGAACAGAACACGGGGACAAAGCCGGCTTTCTTACCGATCGGTTTCCAGCAACCCGTTGACTAGTTGTCTGGTGGACCCAACAAGGGGGGATCTCGGTGGGACCTCCAAATGAAATGCCGTATGAGAAATCTGCCCTCGTTAAAAGACCACCAGAGACGTGAGTCAAAGCCAATTGACAGGGGCGTTTATTACAGGTTCGAACCTGGACCTCTGTGCACTCGTTGCCGGTAACGCGAGAGGTCCAGGGCTGGGTAGGTGCAGGGTTTTTATAGACTGGTATAAACAGGTTCTGGGTGGGGCGGAGCCGATTGGTTGACATTTTGAACATTTGAAAAAGGCATACTTGGAGTTAGCTGATTGGTTTAGGGGCCCGCGCGCGCGAGAAAGCAAGCGTTCGTACAGAAGCGAAACTAGCTGGTTAAATCCCCGATTCCCCAGATAAAATACATTTCCAGTCGGGGGGGTTCTTTTGGTCTCTCACTCCAGGGCTTATATATGTTTGCAAATTGAAAATCGGTCAATAAAAAGAACACATAGCAGGCTTTGTGCTTCAAAAATTTGCACTCTGGATAAAGAGGTCCCTTAGCAACCAGAAGAATTAAATGCATTGTAACTTTTATTTTTAAGTGCCAAGATCAATGTACAGAGACATTTGCTCATCATTTTCCATGACTTTTTACACTAAAGCTATGAATAAGCTTCAATGTTCATTTATTTGCTATTTTATTCCTCTCACGCATCTTATACAGATGTGTAAAGAGGCAGAAGATACATCTGAAAATTGGTCAAAAGCTCTGAAAAATTCCTTAGAGGAAACCAAAGATAAAGAAGAATAAGAAGTACAGACTTAAAACCAGTTAATTGCAGTAACTCTGATTAGACTTGGAAGAAATATTGCTCTGTATTTTATATTAATTTTTAAAAATTCTGTCATGATGATTACACCAAAAATATACTGCAGCTGAAAACCACTTACTACTGGAAGTTCTACAACAAGGAATCCAGAACACAAATACATTTTGTAGAGCCCTTAATCTTTCAGTGTGTACAAAGATACATATACACACGAGTTGCACCAAATTTATGGAAATATGTTTTCTCTTCAACACTATTCAAGCAAATAAAATGGAAAGTTATGTGATAAGTGCTCAAGCAAAATAATCAGTAAATATGAAGTTATTTATAAAATATAAAAATAAGATACATTTTTTTCTATTCTTCCTGTAAATAGTAAATATGTATTGAACACCTAACCATATGCCAAACACAGATCCAGGCACTGGAGATGCAAGGGGAAAGAAATAAGCTAGTATTTCCTCATTTCTTGTAGTCTACACAGTAATGGGAACAGACCACAAACACATAACTGAGAAAATTAATATAGTATGCAGGCATCAGTAACTGATGTGGAGGAAAATGAAGCAGAAAGAGTTCAGGCGTAAAATGTTGTTATTTATTTATTTATTTATTTATTTTTAAATGTATTTTTTTTAAGATTTTATTTATTTATTTGACAGAGAGAGATCACAAGTAGACAGAGAGGCAGGCAGAGAGAGAGAGAAGGAAGCAGGCTCCCTGCTGAGCAGAGAGCCTGATGCAGGGCTCGATCCCAGGACCCTGAGATCATGACCTGAGCCGAAGGCAGCGGCCTAACCCACTGAGCCACCCAGGCGCCCAAATGTTGTTATTTAAATAGAATTGATGGAAAGAACTTCATTGAGCAAAAATCCAAAAGATGAGGGAGCAAGGCATGTGGTTATCTGAGGAAGAGATGTTTAGGCAGAGCAATAAAAAGGAGTAGATTAAGATTTTTTTAAACATAAATAAAGTGACCTGGCCATTGTGCCCTCAATTGTGGAGCTGATGAGGAGGAAGAGACAGAGTCACTACTTATACAGATAGATATCAGCTAACTTTAAGATGAAAATACAGTTTTTAATTACCTGGAATAGATCACCAGAGATATTTGCATTAAAACTTTCCCTGCAATAAATTTATATGTTTAAGGACAATGCTTTCCAGGTAAAGACTATTTTATTGAAGGAATATTATTTTTCAAAGACTCATAGTAGAATGTATCCATTAGAAAAGCAACTCCATGAACAGTATTTCCTAATTTTATTAGTTATATTTTGAGAGGTATGGGCAGAAAAGATTTTCCCTACATGTAAGTGTACATGCAAACACACCCTCATTCAACACACATACTGCTGTACTCCACAAAAGTGATGGAGTATTACAGTTAACAATTGAAATTCAAAAATGTTAACTCATTCACCTTTCATAATGTTAAAATATATAGGAAATAGCCAAGAAGGTAATTTTAAATAATTATCCTTTACATGTTGGAAGAAAGAGAACACATTTGTCTTATTTAGAATAGCTTAAATTCTGAGGCTTAATGAACTGAAAAATCACTCAACATGATTGCTAAATGCATGCTATCCTTTTCCACCTACTCTACTTTCTCCCTCAGAATTAAGCAAAGTTACCACTGGCACCTATACAAAGGAAAATCTATAATGTAGGGCACTTTTCAAGGTGTGTCAATTTTAAAGGCTTAAAAACAGTGCAATTTTATGCAAAGTGAATGGTCTTATCCTTTTCACAATTTCAATGTCTGATTGAATCCACTCAAGCATTCAATCAATCATAGTATAGATAAGGCCAACTATAACATGACTAAATTAGCAGGTTAACCTTCTGTGGCCGTAATTGGCATAATGTATTATCCAAACTCTATGAAAGGATATTAACATAAGGTATGCAGTTTGGAATCCAGAAAAAGATGGCTGAGATGATGTCTTCCCGGCATAGGGAGAACAGGATCAGAACATTCTATGATAAGCCCTAATTGACAAAGGAGCTAGAAGTAATGACCTCCAGTTAACATTGTAGGCCAGGGCAAAGAAAACAATAATGTGTTAGGGCAAGCGAGGTTGTGCTCATAATGGAATGGCTTATTATCACCCAAGGAAAATTGTTTAATACTAATGAGGTAATGCTTGATCATTCAAGTGGTAACCAGAAAAAAATGTCCCTACTACGGCAGTATCACTCTTTTTTCCTGAGAAAAAAAGATATCTGTACCGGTTATAAACTTATATAAGTTTAGGCAAATGTGCAAAAGGAGAACTGTAACAGAAAGAAAAAATTGTTTTACGGAAAACTTTAGACTTTTAAGATTGATGTTTCCCTAGACATCTATTTTTCCCAACAAATTGTCCAGATGGACCTATCTATATATATAATTATCAAGTCATAGTTGGAAAAATAATACAAGTGAGGAAACTAGTGGCAAAGAAAGGACTAAATTTTCAAGTGTCATAAGAGTTACTGTAAGTCAAACTCGACCTAGCCAAATTAGTCAAAATTTGGCACAATTTTTCATATCATACTTACTTAAAAATCTCAATGGTGGTAATTATTAACATAATTGTGATATCTACTCATACTATTTTGAGTTTTAGATAAACAACAAATTTCAGCTGAGTCCACCTCTATGTGATTAAATAGGCCGATAATGATTACCTATAAAAATTTGATTCCTGTAAGAGTTATCAAGGATTAGTGTCCCTCTGACAGAAAAATGTGAATGAAAATATTCTTCCTTATGCCTCAAAATCAGACCACAGAAGCAAAAATACAAATGGTGTTCCTGAGAAATGAAAACATTTCATATCATCACAGTAACCAGTTAAAATTGTTAGGCTGACCCTACAAATCAAATATTGGATATGCAGTATGTTGAAGACAGAAAAAAATACCTACTGAGGGTAGGCTAAGAGCCTGTTTTCTTTACTCATACATCAGTGGTATTTTTGGAAATCAAGGAGCCATTATTTTTTTTTTAATAATCCTGGATAAGCATGATACCATATCTTTCCTATGGTGTGTCATTTCTATTTTCTGGATATAAAATTCTTGTCAACTTGAAACACTTATTATTATCACCAACCTTTACTACTCCAGACATTATGTTATGTTTTGGTTAAAATTAGTTTTTCTTTTGGGAAACTTTTTTTAGGTGATAGTAGGTGAAGGGGAATAAACAGGCAAGTTACATTATTAATCTTCATATATCAAGCTATAAGGAATATCCACATTTATATTCAACTAGCTTAAGTAAATCTAAGAGTAAAATTTAGTAGGTATTCCAAATACTTCACTATTGAGTCTATTTAGGATTCTGCTTGAAAATACAGAAAAAAAAAGGGGTGAAAAGGGAAATACAAATCAAAACCACAAAGAGATACCGCCTCACACCAGTCAGAATGGCTAAAATTAGCAAGTCAAGAAACAACAGATGTTGGTAAGAATGCAAAGAAAAGAGAACCCTCATTGTTGGTGGGAATGCAAGCTGGTACAGCCACTCTGGAAAACAGTATGGAGGTTCCTCAAAAAGTTGAAAATAGAGCTACCCTATGAGCCAGCAATTAATTGCACCACTAGGTATTTACTCCAAAGATACAAATGTAGTGATCTGAAGAGCACCTGCACCCCAATGTCTGTAGCAACAATGTCCATAATAGCTAAACTATGGAAAGAGCCCAGATGTCCATCAACAGATGAATGGATAAAGATGTGTTATTAAAAAAAAAAAAAAGTAGGATATGTATATACAATGGAATATTATGCAGCCATCAAAAAATGAAATCTTGCCTTTGCAATGACGTGGGTGGAACTAGAGGGTATTGCACTAAGTGAAATAAGTCAATCAGAGAAAGACAATTATCACATAATTTCACTCATATGTAGAATTTAAGAAACAAAACAGAGGATCACAGAGGAAGAGAGGAAAAAATAAAACAAGACAAAACCAGAGAGGAAGACAAACTATAAGAGACTCTATATCTTAGGAAACAAACTGAGGGTTGCTGGAGGAGAGGAGGGTGGAGGGATGGGGTAACTGGGTGGTGGACACTAACGAGGGCAGTGATATAATGAGTACTGGGTATATAAGACCCTTGAATCACTGACCTCTACCTCTGAAACCAATAATACATTATATGTTAATTAACTGAACTTAATTAAAAAATATTTTTAAAAAACTAAGATAAAATGACAATAAACACTTCAACAATTTCTGAATGAAACAAGTATCTTCCTCTGTGGAGCACCAATTGGTGGTGGCCATGAAGGAAGCCGATCTGACAGAGGAGGAGGCAGAAGCAGATATTAAAAACAAACAAAACTTTGGACCAAAATCCCTGCCCAAAGAAACAAACAAAAAAGTACAACTTTTTCTGTCATCACTACCCAAGGACTACTAAAAGGAAAAATTGTGTTTCCTTTTTTTAAATTTCCTGTTAAGTTCTCCTTCCATATTTTTTATGGTCTTGTGAGGGAAAAAAAGTAAAACCTGTTTAATCTTATTTGACTTGATGACTTTGCTTTCAATAAGCAAATGTTAAATGTGTTAAGACTTGACTTGTGTACTAGTGTGTAATTTTTCAAGTTCAAAGTATCCCTAAAGGACACTTCCTATATCTGATTTTTCCCAGTAAATGAGGCAAAGCAATTCTAAGACCTTCCACAAACATCTAGCCATCTAAAATGGAGAGGTGAATCCTTCTGCCTATACAAATAAGCTAGCTATTAGAGGGTGATGAGGGTATGCTACTCTTGGGATTTCAGAATGTCTTCAAACTGAAATCTCAATGTTCTCAGTATGAAAAACCTGAGACCAGGTGCTTATTTAAGGAAAGTGTTATTCACCCAGGAACCTCCCCCCCCCAAAAAAAAAAACCAATTGGATAATGCTGGCCATATTTTGCCTTTCTGACATTTCCTTGGAAATCTACAAGAACCTCCCTTTTCCCCTCCCCCAATAAGACCATTTAAGTGTGCGTTAAGCAACTACAGAATACTAAATAAAAAAGTTTGGCCAAAACCAACCATGAAGCTGCCAAAAACAAACAAACGAACAAACCAACAAACAAACATCTTCCCTTGATTGCATCATAGTTTTCTTCCTACAAAATTCTGTGTATCTCAGAATTGTGCAAAAAATGAATGTGTTCTAGATCAGAGATTCTAAACACATTTTGTCATAGACTTGAATGCCTAGTTCCCTAACAAAGAGGTGTGTACAAAATACATAAGTGTTCATTGTGAGAGACTATAACTATAGGTATTGTATAACCTCAGTTATCTCTGAGGTAATGTGCCCCAGGTATTTGGAGGAGGAAGAGGTATCTCGGGTCTCTTGGCTATCATTCTAAGCTACCAGAGGGTTTTTGTTTCCCTCCCCTTCAATTATCCTAGGACCTAGGAGTATTCAAGGGCTAGAGAAGAAGGGATCATCAACTGAAAAACTGGTCTCTACAATGTGGAGGGGGAGGATGCTGTTCTTAGACTGAAGTCTCCTGACTGAAGGGTATGCCTGGCAAAGGACTCTGGGTAGCAAGTGTTACTTCAGGTACTGCAACCAACCAATGCTCAGAGTTTAGGCAAGGTCGCTTAGCCTTTAAGCGTCTCAGTTTCTTTATCTGTAATAAGAGGGTGTGGTTAATGATCTTTAGTGCCCTTTCTAGATCTAAAATTATAGACTTTCAGGACTCTGTCAAGAGACTACCCTACTGTTATCATTTCAAAAGTAGCAGGAATGCCTGAGACCAGCATGGGCTCCCTACATTTAGAGGTAATATAGTAAATGATTAGTCATGTCCTTTGTTTATGATGCTGAAACTACTCAGCCTAGTTGCACTTAGGGCTACAGAATGCAAAGCCCTCAAAATGGGCCAGGAAACCACTCCATACTCCAAGCCTAGAAGTAAAACATCTCAGAGGCAGTAGGAAGAAATATGGCTATCCTAGCCTCCCAAACTGGTAATTTTTAAGATCTCTGCACTTGTTCCTATGGTAAGTATCTCTCTATGTGTTTTAATAAGGTAGAATTAGTTGACTGACCCATCCCAGGATTACTCAACTATAAACTAAACAACCAACTGACCAATTTACCAAAATAAAGTAAATTACCTATGGAAGAAAATGATTATGAGCTTCTAAAATAACAAATGTAAAATCATAATATTATTTACTATTAGATCTTGAAATCATCATATAGTCAGTTAAATATCAAAAAATATGTTAACACTAAGAATTATTTTTGCTTCTTTTATTTTTTTTTTCCTGGTTTAATAAGGACTTGTTTACTTTGAGAAAAAAGGGTCCCAAACATCAGGCTGTTCACAAAAATAACCCACAGTATCAACTTTAGAAAACAAATCTTAAGACTATTACACTAATTATTTTTCTAGAGGATGCATTTGACATGCCAACTCTCATTCACAACAATACATTGTTACATTTGTGTTGAACAGCCCCACATAGCACTCTTATGTGGGGTATAACACACATACCTCTAACTCAAAGCTGCTCTCAGGTGCTACTCAACTAATGCGATTGCCTTTGCAGTTAGGGATGCAACTACTGAGCTCATGTATGAATGGAAAGAACTGTACTCCCTGCATAACAAGAGATTATTTTGGAGACAGTTGATAAAAACCACACATCCTTTTTATTGTTAAGTCATAAAAAGGTATCAAAATTAAAAGCAAAAATTACAGGGTAAGACTTAACATAACTACTAGGAGCATCAAAGGAAGTGAAAATGGGACTAGGCGCAGGGCAATATGAATTTGCTTCTTTTAATTAGAAGTTCCTGTTAGTGGAGAATTGTTTGGTTTAGTAAAAATGCTATAATTTTAAATTCATTTTCTTAACTTTTATATTATTACTCAAAAGCATGTTGAAATGCTAAACAAAGCTGGTAATGAATCCATCCTTTGTACTCTTGTACCATCTGGGACATATATCTGCTAAAGTCCTAAATATACTGTTTTAAAATTGCTGGTTTACTTGTCTGTTTATTCATACAATTGTATAAGCTATTTCAACAAAGGAGTTCTGTTTTACTTATCTCTACATCCTTAGGACCTAGAAAATTTGGCCATATAGGTGCTCAATAAAACCCAAGCTAAAAATTAAATAAACTCTAATACACAATCTTATAATAATTCTAATTTAAAATGAATTAATAGTAATTACATTTGGTAATTACTAGAATTTTGGTAAATTTATACATCTCTATTATTTATTTTATTTTCTCTTTTATGACCAGACTGGCCCTTAGTGCACATAAGTTGAACAGGGCCATATGGAGTCTGACAGTAACTACTATTGGAACTTCCACATCAAGGGCACAGTGCAGGGAAAGGCTTCCACAGGAAGTGGTTTTGGTGGGCAGACTTAATCCAACAGCCCAAAAGGGGCTCCTGCCTGGGGGAAGACTGCTGGAGCTTAGTGTGCATGCACCACAAACCACCGTGGCTTAGATTTCAGGCAGCCTAGAATGGGTCCCCAGGGTCTGGGGTTTTGGGGAACAACAGGGCCTCCAGTGGAGATTTCTGGGGGACTCAAAATGATTCCAAGGTCCACCCTGCTCCAAAACACATGCCCTGATCCATTGAAGCCAGATCTCATGGAACTGATGATAGAAGCAGAAAAATGTTCTTTTGCTGTGGAAGGCTTAGTTCTGATAAGGATCAAATATGTACTGGTTGCCACATTCTAAAAGGTCTCATGACTGCCTGTAACTCCCACCAACAGATAATATTGAACTGAATGATAAGCAGCAGAGAAATCTTATAAAAGTAGGTTTAGCAGTAGAAACTGGAAGGAGACATTTATGTTCTGATACTCCATGCACATATCCCTGCCCCCGGCCCTTGAGTACTAAACTTCTAACAACCAGCTTATTGTAAAGGTGTAAAAAAAAAAAAAAAAAAGGTGTAAAGCAAAGGTGTAGCTCTTTCTGTGCATGGGTCCTGTCCCCATGCTACGCTACTTAAATAAACTTACTAAGTTGTACCATATAACATCTCAAGAATTCTTTCTTGATGGCTGGGCTCCACGACCCAGCAACGGAACTCCAGAGCCTTACCATTCTTCCCAGGTTGGGCCGGGGAGTCTCCCGATGACGAGCACCTGGGTGGCTTGACTCCCACAGAAGCCTTCAGTCTCTTTCCAAGGGTCTAACTCAAACAGATTTCCCCCCACCGCAACCTGACTGCAATGCAAAGATCCTTTGCTTCAGGAAGATGGTCTCAGGAGGGCCTGTGGCTTCCTTGTACACAAAAGCCTGTAAGTACGGCAGGCCTGAGGGCAGAAGGTAGGCAGGGGGGAAAGTCTGCAGGCTTTAGTGAACTGAAGTAGAAGCCAGGCTCTGTGGGCTCCTAAAGCTTGGGACTAGGGGGAGTCCTACCCATAGTTTTGCCTATAAATGAGGGTACTTGTAAGGTACACAGTAGGTTAAAAGGATCCACTCTGCTCCAAAACCTGGCGTGCATTTCTCTGACACCAGACCTCTCAGGAGCACGACCCAGATCTCGTGGGATCATGGAGTCAAATCTCGCGGGATTTGGGACCCTGTCTTGGGCCTTATTAAGGAGACAAAAGGCTTGATGATTGGGGGGAAAGGCACCTAGTCCAATAAGGACAAATGGTTCATAGACGATCTGAAGTTAACCACTGTCAGAATCTCGGTATCAACGCATCAGCGCGGGGAAAAGCTGCCCCAGGAAGATGGCATGGTAAGTACGGTCAGGCCTCAGCCAACAAGGTTATGGGCTTGGAGGCTTGTGGGCGGGGTGTGCGGGAGTGAATTGCGCAAGCAACAGCCACTGTGACTCAGCATCCCAACACCCTGGCATCATTCCCCGAATTTGCGAATTGTGGGAACAGACAGAGCCCCCAGTGGGGAATTCTGGGAGACTCATAGGGATGCCAAGGTCTACCTCGCTTGAGGTGTCAGTTCCCTGGAAGCTGGTGCTCAGGGGGCATCCTCCACCTTGTCATCCCGGGTCCAGCGGGAAGTTCTCAAATGAGAGACACATGGGGGACCTGACTCCCGCAGGTGCCTTTACTCTCCCCAGGCACAGGGCCACAAAGAGTCTCACTCAAACCTTCTGCATCATAAACCTGGTATAGTTCAGAGAACTCCCAGCTATCGGAAGAGGAGCTGATGGGCTGGAGGTGGCCCATATTCACACAAATCTAGAGATCGTGGGGTCTCGAGAACAAAAGACTGGCGAGAAGCAGAGTGCACGTGAGCCAGCCGCTCTGTTTCTGGATTGGTCCCAGGGTCCGGAACAGTTAGGGATACTCGACGTCACTAGAGTCACTAGAGAGACCTGTGGGGGAAACAAGGGGCTGCCAGTGTTCGTCTCTACATCCTTATTTTTGTACTTGTGTGGTTGCATTAAATTTATAGCCCTTAAATTCCATTGTATGAATCACCCGGGAGCTTGATAAAAATGCAGATTTCTGGTTCCCGCTAAGACATCCAGACCAGGAGGTGGCTCAGAAAATTGAATTTTTAACAAACACTTTAGGTTATCCATCTATTAACCAATCTTTGAGAAAAAAGCACTCTAGCTTCTTAATATGTTGAAGTCATTAATAGACTCCCATTGCTGCTGAAGGATCCAGAATATGCCACCCGAAATTGTGCCTCTTTGGCATAAGGACCATGATTGAATAACAAAGATGATTCTGTTTCGGGGTATGCTGTATGACTGTTAGGGCATTTGGCAGCAGTAATTGCAGAAATTTAGATCTTAGAAATATTAGCTCCTGAATATGTATATTTTATGACACTTTGTGATAAATATGTTTGGGACTCAGACATAAATGCCTCACTCTGTCCAAAAAGGCTATTGGCA
This sequence comes from Mellivora capensis, assembly GCA_004024625.1. Classification (NCBI taxonomy): domain Eukaryota; kingdom Metazoa; phylum Chordata; class Mammalia; order Carnivora; family Mustelidae; genus Mellivora; species Mellivora capensis. The sequence continues at coordinate 38,962 of PISX010014858.1, read as the reverse complement.
GCATTATGAGAAAAATATATTTTATTTTTCTTTACAACTCATTTTCTTTTTTGTAACTTATTTGTATATATGAGTCTTGATGTGGGAAACAAATACGATTATTATTGGTAACACATAGGCCTTCTTAATAAAAGTAGTGCACTTAGTGCACTTTTCTTTATTACTTGTCCTGTTTGTGTGTTTACATTTAGTTAGATACCTTTAGGGTTACCATAAACAGATATCTTACTGACAATTGCAGTCTTGAAATTATGGGACATTTCCAGTAATTCATCTTGAAGAAGTATCTTGTTTTTCTTTTTGTTGAATAGCTTCACGTTATATTGTTAGATCCAGGAACTTCCTTATTCTTTATTGCTTCAAGTAGAGAAAAGGTACTTAGATACTTGGAAAAAGTTCTACATGTACATTGCTGAATCATGGCAAGTATTACTGTTCACCCAAACAATGGGTGATGATTGATGACTGATTCTCAGTTTTGAAATTTTATAAATAGCTGACTTCCTTTTCACTTATTAATGAGTGGTACCCTCAGGGGGCTGAAAACAGTTAACATCTTAAAAAAGATGTTAGTATAACTTAGGAAATAATGAGCAAATGGTTGAGAGTTAACATTTGTTAGAATTGGAAAAAGTGTATAATGATACAGTGGTTTAAAAATGCCCCCTAGCAGAACCATTCTTGCAGCAAACCTTTGGAGAAAGTAATACACAGATGGTCCCAGATTTACAGTGGTTTGACTTAAAATTTTTCTATATTATGATGATGCAAAAGTGATACGCATTCAGTAGAAACCATATATCAAATTTTGAATTTCGATCTTTTCCTGGGATAGCAGTATGCAGTACAGTACTCTCTGGTGATGCTGGGCAGAAGCAGTGAGCCACAGCTCTGTGGCAGCCACATAATCAAAGAGGGTAAACAACTGACACACTTAACCATTCTGTATCCTTACAGCCATTCTCTTTCAATTTCAGTACAGTAGTCAATAAATGGCATGCATACTCAATATAAAATGGGCTTTGTGTTAAGTAATTTTGCCCAACTGTAGACTAATATAAGTGTTCTGAGCATGTCTAAGGTAGGCTAGGGTAGGTATATTAAGTGCATTTTCCAGTTACTGTATTTTCAGCTTATGATGGGCTTATCAACTCATCATAATTCAAGGAGGATCTATATAAGATTGTAAGATATTTACATTAATGATAAGTATATCCTCAAAACTGAAATAATACCAAATCTGTTATTTTATATTTTAGTTAATACCTTTCAGATCCGGTCTTATTTACTGTTTACTAGAATAAAATGTTAGTATTGTTGAGTTTTTCAACAAAGGCCACCATTAATATTCTATGGGAGTAATTTTTCCTTCAGTGAAAGGTTATGGCAGAAAGGAAAAAGAATACATCTCAGAGAAATTAAGATCAATCGTATTTATTTATTTATTTATTTATTTTTAAAGATTCTATTTATTTATTTGACAGACAGAGATCACAAGCAGGCAGAGAGGCAGGCAGAGAGAGGGGGAAGCAGGCTCTCCGCCAAGCAGGGAGCCCAATGTGGGGCTCGATCCCAGGACCCTAAACCATGACCTGAGCTGAAGGCAGAGGCTAACCCGCTGAGCCACCGAGGCGCCCCGTGATCAGTGGTTTTTAAAATATTTTTTCTTGCCTTCTGATATTTAACTCTAAAGCTGTTTTGAACATTTCTGTAGTAATTTTCTTCTAAAATAGAAGCATCAAGAATCTAAGATCTAATTCAAGGAACAAGACAGTTAATCAAAACCCAGAATGAGGTTGTTATACTGACAAACTACAAAAAGCATTGAAATCCAGTGTGTCCAAGTATAAACCACTATTACCATTTCATTTTTATATTGTTTGGGCACATAAAAGGGAGATTCCAATCAATTGTGTATCATTTGTATAGTTTAATGAAAAAAGTTCTAAAAAAATGCAAATTACCTTTTGCCCTATCAATGTAATGAAAATTGTTTTGGATTATGGTTATTTATAGCTTGCTGTTTGTACTGTTTATAATAATATTTCATAAACCAATGATTAAATTATGACTATATTCCACTTATTTTGCAAGAATAATTTGCAACATTATTAGACTTTTTTCTTCCTTTTGTCTTCTCGATGTTTTGAGGTACTATTGAGCTATTATTATTTGCTAGACTGACATGAGCACTTTCATATGAAATTACTCTGCTCACACAATATTAGGGAGGGATTATAATTGGATTTAAACACTGAATTTATGCATAATTGTAGGGACTTGTTTAATGTGATGGACTATTCCATAGGAATTAACTTTGTATATTAGGATTCTTGTGTGGTTTCACTCTGTTTCATGCATAGTGGGCACAGAAACATGTACAAATTGAAAGTAAAGATCAATTGGGTATTTTAATGAGTGTCTAGACTGAGTATAATAAACTTAGGAAATGGGTATTTGAGCTAGGGTGTTGTTATTTTACAGGATGTACTGATAGATAACTTTGTTTTATTTAAGGATGATCTCAGGACACTATACTTGACACGTAGTAGTAAAGAATATGTTAATTTATTGCTCTAATTCCTGATAGCTCTTATTCTCTTTTCTTCCTTGATATCAGTAGTAGTACATATGATCATTCGGCACATTGTTTTAATATTTTCCCATTCATTTGGTTAATTGGTTGATTATTTTCTTAGTTTTTTATTTTGATTATTGGTTGTTTATTTTCTGGTTGCTTACATCTAGAACGTAAGCTCCATGAAGACCAGCAATTTTGTTGTTGTTGTTGTTGATTGCTGTATTTCTAGCACCTAGTAAAGAGATTGCCTCATAGAAGGTGTTCAATAAGTATTTGTCAAATTAACATTCTTGGTATACATAAATATAATGTGGGAAAGCACATATTTGAAATCTGTTTTAGAAATCAAGACATAAATACTATAGATTTATGAAACTTCAATATAACATTGGAAAACTTCTGTAAAGGATAATAAATATTTTAGATATTTTAAGGCTTACATTTTCTGTCACAACTAATTCAGCTGTGTGGTTATAGTACTAAAGCAGCTATGGATGATACATACATAAATCCTTGTGGTTGTGTTCTAATAAAACTTTATATATAAAAAGCAGCAAACCCAGTTTGGCTTACAGGTTATATATAGCTTGTTGGCCCCTGCTGTAATCAATCAATTAGCAACCCAGTCAACATTTTCTTTTTCTCTTAGACAGCAAGAGGAGAAATGTGTGTAACATTACAGTCTTCTTTGAATGGTTTGGAGCACAGGTTTGAAGCTTTTGACTTCTTTCTAGTGACATGGAAGCCACATTTTAATAATGCATAGGAGGCAAAAGCAATCAAACATAATCAAGGTATTGCTATAGCATACTGTGTGACAAAATTTTCCCTTAACAAAGTGCAAAGTCATTCAAAGAATGCAGTTATTTAGAAACAACTTACTAAAAATGACAGTGTAAACTACTTTTATTTTTTAGTATGGCATGAATAGAAAATTACATATGATAAGCATTGCATAGAAAAATCATATTTGCGCTATTTTGAAATTTAGGACAAGCAAAGTAAAGATGTCAGCATGACTCTTTTAAAATATTTTAGGATTTTGTGAGATTATATTATATTATCTGTTCTCTCAAAAATAATCCTTCCTCCAAAAACCAAGAAACAAGCAAAACTTGATTAAGCATGCCTTTAAACCGTCACATTTAAACTTTTCCCCCCAAGTTTTAATTTAAATTCAAGTTAGTTAACATACAGTGTAATATTAGTTTCAGATATAGAGTTTAGTTGTTCAGCATTTCCCTACAACACCCAGTGTTCATTACAAGTACCCTCCTAAATCCCCAATTTAACCCATCCCCGTGTCCACCTCCCCACTGGTAACAATCAGTTTGTTCTCTGTAGTTCAGAGTCTGTTTCTTGGTTTCTCTGTCTTCACCAGCCCCCTGCCACCCATGTTCATGTCTTTTGAGTGGAATTTAAGGTAGATCATATCCTATGGCATTTGTCTTTCTCTGGGTGACTTATTTAACTTAGCATAATACTCCTTAACTCTATCCATGTCATTGCAAATGACAAGATTTCATTTTTTATGGCTGAGTAATATTCTATTGTGTATATATACCACCTCATTCCTTATCCATTCATCAGTTGATGGACATTTGGGATCCTCCCATAATTTGGCTATTGTTGATAATGCTGTAAACTTCAGGGTGCATGTATTCCTCTGAATCAGTATTTTTGTATTTTGGGGGTAAATACCTGATAGTGTAATTGCTGGATTGTAGGGTAGTTCTATTTTTAACTTTCTGAGGAACCTCCCTACTGTTTTGTGGACTGAGTGCACCAGTTTTCATTTCCACCAACATGGGAGTGTAAGAATGTAAAAGGATTCCCCCATCTCCATGTCCTTGCCAGCACCTGTTACTTCCTATGTTAATTTTAGCCATCCTGACAGGTGTGAGGTGATATCTCATTATAGTTTTGATTTGTATTTACCTGATGATGAGTGAGGCTAAACATGTGTCTATTAGCCATCTATTTGTCTTCTGTCCATTTTTTTAACTGGATTATTTGTTCTTTGGGTGTCGAGTTTGAGAAATTCATTGTAGATTTTGGGTACTAACTCTTTATCAGATACATCATTTGCAAGTATCTTTTCCCATTCTGTAGGTTCCTTTTAGTTTTGTTGATTATTTCTTCACTGTGCGATGCTTTCAGTTTTGATGAAATCCCAATAGTTTATTTTTGCTTTTGTTCCTCTTGCCTCAGGAGACATAAGAAGTGGCTATAGCTGATATTAAAGAGGTTACTGCCTGTGTTCTCCTCGAGGATTTGAATGGTTTCCTGTCTCTCCTTTAGGTCTTTAATCCATTTTGAATTTTTTTTTTTATTTTTGTGTGCTGTAAGAAAATGATCCAGTTGCATTCTTCTGCGTGTAGCTGTCTAGTTTTCCCAACATCATTTGTTGAAGAGACTGTCTTTTTTCCGTTGGATATTCTTTCCTGCTTTCTTAAAGATAAACCTTTACATTGAAATTCTTAGTCTTTTTCTGTGTTCATTTCTCCAACTTCTTGAAAGCATAAACTACATTCAGAGTCTCTTTTTCTTTAACTTTCAATCACCCTTAAACAGATTAATCTGAGCCATGGAAATCATTCATTCTAGTCACAGTATCCTTCTTAAAGCCAAATCCAGCAATTGCTATCTTCCTTTGCCTTACTGACCATCTTGCAACTTATCACAGACATTTTGATGTCACTTTCATTGTTTTACGATAATATAAAACATTTTTAGGACTTGTTATTTTTCAATAAGCAATGTGCATTGTATTAAACTTACTTATCTATTAAGTAGAATCACTTGAGAACAAATTAAACTCTATCATTTCCCTCATATTGCTGCTCATTATCAGTTCTTGTCTCTGTGCTTTCAGATATGGTTTGTTCAAGATTGCACCTGCTCAGTGATAGATCTGAGGTTCACATCTGAAACTTCAAATTCTGACTCTAGTCTTCCAATATGCCAAGCTTCCGCTACATGGAAGCAACAGTTGTCTCACCATTCAGCTATTTTGTGATCCAACAAGCAGTTTTTTTAAGGTTTATTTATTTATTTTACAGAGAAGGAAGAGAGGCAGTACATACATACACATGTACATGTTGCATACATGAAGAGAGGCAGAGGGAAAGAATCTCAAGATTCTTTCTGAGCATATACCGCATGTAGACCTTGCTCTCATGCCCCTGAGATCATGACCTGAGCCAAAACCAAGTGTCAGTTGCTCAACTGACTGAACCACCCAGGCGGACCCCAACAAGCATTTTGAATGCTTCTTATATATTAGATGCCAAATGAATACTAAACCCTATATACCGTGCCCTTCTTTTGTGATACTTTCTTGTAGTAGAAAGCAATCTGAAACTAATCGCACTGATTTATGCCTAAATGTTGAGGAAATGTTGATAGTAAAAGAATATATACCTGTGGTGCGCATAATTAGGGAAGTTGGAGAAGATAATGTTAGAGCTGTATCTTGAAGCAATTAATGGAATAGAAGAACAAATGCTTTCTAAGGAGCAAAACAGCATTCTGGGTGAAGCCTGGAGTATATAGAACAGTCAAAGAAGAGATGAGTCTTTTTGGATAGTAATGACAAATACATTAAAAGTGTTTTGATATTAGAGATGGTTGAGGGGTGGCACTAATGGTTACAGTAAAATTTCATGAGAATTCTAACATAAGGCTATTTTTGTGCTACCAGGACATTCTTTGGTATTTCAGTCTACTTTCAAATTTTTGATAAACAGTGATTTTAACATCTGTCCTTTTCCGTATGGTTACACTTCTTGGTTCATGGTTATTTGTCCTGCCTTCCCTGCTCTACTAAGTAATTACTGAGGCAGGAGTTCCAATTTTCTTTGTTTCCTTTAGAGAATATATTTATAGCACAGTCCTTCATAGTAGGCGCTCATTATACAAATGTTTTCTGAATGAAGGAATCTCCCATTCAATTCCACCAGTACAAACATCTTAACCCCTTGCCCACTATTTATGTATAATCTACTAATATCCAAACAATTTCATTTTACTTCTCTCTTTGAACTTCCCTAATCTAGAAGTAGATACCATGGAAAATTTGCCATTTGCCATTAAGAATATCAGGAGCTGCATCCTGTACGTACAAAACACCATGGATGAGCATACTCCATAAGGATGTGGTACTCTTACGACACAGCACACAAAGACTTCGTTTTCTGGTTTAAAAAAATCTGGAAAATTTGAAAGGCTACACTAGAATGAAGTGAATGGCTTTGTTATTTTGCACTACTGATTGAAAGCCATTATTCATCATTTTTGTTCAATCTGCCAAACTTCTGTGAAGCTCTTTAACAGAAGCATCACTGTTACATGAGAAGAAGAGTAAAGCTATTATCTTAACAAAGCTTTTGTAGTTGCCATCAATGTGCAAACCTTGAATTTTTATCTTCATTAACTTAGGGGCATGAAATGTAGGCTTTCTGTGCCTTCAAAGAGTCTGACTTTTTTGTGTGTGAATTAGTACACACCCCATAATAATTAGAACATGATCATGACTCTTGAGTAATGCTTTTGATGGGTTGCCATTAAATGAGCCTTTTATTTCTGGTCCACACAGCACAATACAAAATGAGCTTGATGCTGGTGGTAATTATCTAGGGAACTTAGTCATTGTAGAAAGTCAGGCTGGAGGTCTGTATTGAAATAACCCCTGTTATCTTTGTGACTTGTTACCTAAGAATATAAATACCTATTTTCACCAGATCAGCTATAGACAATACTTTTTATCAGAGTGAACTTTTTAAGGCATTATGATAGAAATCAAAATAGTGCTTTTAGGAGGGACATTGACAAGGGGCATGAGAGAAACTTTTTGAACTTTTGAAGTGGTATTCTGTAATTAGATGTGGGTTGTGGTTATACACCTGGGTGCTGTGTTGGGCACTTAAATTAGAGCTCTTCATACATCTCATTCTATGTGTTTTCTTCTACAATTAAAAAACCTAAAAATTAGAATTAAGAAGGGCATCATGAAATCAACTATTTTAAACTCTACTACTAAGGTAATATTTGATGTTATAAAGACATAAAAGAGTCACTGATATTTAAGACTCATTAGAATATAAATATTAAAAGATTTGGAGGCTTACTAAGATTTTTAGGGATATCAGAAATATATTGTAGCATACATTTGTAATATTTAAAAGGTTAAAGTTTTATGTAAAAGTCTCATGTTGATTAGATGTGGATTTTTAGTTTGTCATTACATCCTTGATTACATTCATACATGTGAGATGATAACTTCTGTGTGCATGTACAAAAATGAAGGTCATGTGTGGGGCATAGGTAATACTTTAGCCATGTAACATTTATGCTTTTAGCGATACTCTTTTTAGAATCATTAACAGCAAACTTCTATTTAGACCTTTATAAGAGAGATGGTAATTTAGCACAGGTTCTATTTTCCTATCTTTAACTTAAAAACAGGATCATATGCCTTCTATACATGTTTGTTTTCCATTGGGTGCAACATGTGTAGTTAAAAAACAAAAAACTTCATTAAAGGCCACACCAAAGTTACTTCACATTATTCAGGTACAAACATTCCTTTTTCTTTAGTTGAAGTTTACCTCTACCACTGTGAAGAATTATGTACTTTTTTTAATCTTGTTTTGTTGTTTTCCCCCATAAAAATTTTGTTTAACCTTGTCTCTGTAACACTTCTCAGACTTTTCTGACCTTCCTTACTCATGCATATATTGCTGTTACCTATCAATTGTGAGCTTTGTGAAAGACGTAATCACATCTTTATACTCTCAAAAGGATGTAAGTACAATACCTTAAATTCAATAACCAATTGAAAACTATTTGTCTCAAAGTCAGGTGCTTTGAGTTAATACTTATTTTAACACTTTTAAAGTAGGATTTTCTCAGTAATTCTTCTAGGTATATGGAAAGAGAAATAACAGCTGTCACATAACTGAGCTGGTAAATGCCACTACGAACCCTTGGTTTACAGCTTCTTTGATCCCAGGGATAGACAAGAAAGGTGAGATTATTTTCCTACTTTTCCTTTTCTGCCAAACCCTCAAAGTGGTTTTCAAAGACTGCCTTTACCCCACAAGTGCCTTCTCCCAACCCCCACCTTAGTCTTAGCAAGTGTCTTTGCTTCCTACCTTATAGAATTAAAAAAAAAAAAAAGAGTCACTGGACCTGAATGCTTTAATATTTCCTCTTCTATGATAAATGTATTTCCATCCAAATCCAGACTTAATATTTTCCTCCCCTATCTACGGAAAAAAGTCCCTTCTTCCACCTCTGTCTTCTCTTCAGACTTCCTTTGCATTGTTACCTATTTTTTCCAGCATCTTCAGTGCCCCTTTTCCTCCTTCCATAAATGTGGTCATGCTCTGTCCACAAACAGAAAATTGCTCCCAGGTTAGACTTCTCTCCGTAATTTACCAATCATGCTTCTACAACAAAAATAGCCTAAACCAGGGGTAGACAAACTTTAAGTGTAGGCAGTGAATATTTTAGCCTTTGTAGGGCAGAGTTTCTGCACCTACTCAGCTCAGTGGGTGCAACATGGTTATTTTTCCTTTCTCTTATTCTCTTCTGCCACCCAATTAGAACTACTTTCTCTACCTGATTATTATAGTATTCTCCCTGAATACTTTTTTTAAAATTAACATATAATGTATTATTAGCCCCAGGGGTACAGGTCTGTGAATCGCCAGGTTTACACACTTCACAGCACTCACCATAGCACATACCCTCCCCAGTGTCCATAACCCCACCCCCTGCCCCCTGGCAACCCTCAGTTTGTTTTGTGAGATTAAGAGTCTTTTATGGTTTGTCTCCTTCCCGATCCCATCTTGTTTCACTTATTCTTTTTCCTTTATCTCTTTAAAAAGATTTTTCATTGTCCAATATCCCCCTCCTCAGTTTTTACTTCTTAAGGTTACCAGTGATATCTTTGCAAATTGTTTACATTATGTAAATCCATGCTTAGAATTAGTTCATGGATTGTCCTGGAGAATGAACTCAGTCCTCAATCCAGTTGGGAGAGAGTGGATCTTATCCTTTTTACTTCTTTAATCTGTTCTCCAAACTGTAGACAGAATAACTTTTCTAAAAAGTACTTCAGCCTATGCCAGTCTCCAGTATCTACATATGTCTTAGTGGGACCATTCTAATTTAGCCCTGCTTCTCTTTCAGCCTCATTCCTTTATCTTTACTGCTCTTTCTGCTGCTGAAATTGCAGTTCTTCAGAACCAGGGTTTTACCATCCCACGTGGATTCTAGGTTCCATTTCCCTGACTGCCTAATCTCAGCGTTTTTGCATAAACCCCTTACTCTGCTATTCCTATTCCCCTATTCCTTTTCCTTTTCTCTAATCTGCCTCTTTTCCCTCAATGACCAGTCCTACTTTTTCTTCCCAGAAGCTTTTCCTGAACTGTCAAAACTATTATACATACCTCTTACATATTCTTATATCATCCTTCACTTTCCTTTGTCATCTATATTATAAGCATCAGCTTATTTGACTGCATACCTCTCTGGACATTAAGTTCCATGAGGACAAAAGCTATGACTTATTCCTAATTACATAGCCAGGGCCTATTACATAGTAACCAATTAACATATGTATAAGATAAGTGAAGAAATGAATAAATAAGTACAGTGTTGATGATAAGAGATAATTGCAGTGTTGATGAGAGATAATAGAACATCATAAATATTTTAAGAAGCTGTCTTCAAATTGTCTTTTCTCTTACTTGATAGAATAAAAGATTATATAGATTGAGTTAACAAACATGAACTCTTTAATGACTATTGAACTCTGTATAGAATTTATAAATATATTTCAAGCACTTTGTAGCTCAAAGGTATTGTTTTACAGTGTAGTTTATATTGTAATTTATATTGTTTTTTAGAATCGTCTTCACTATTTTCCCAATTTTCCTTATGGATTTGTCAATAGTTGTTTGAATATTTCTATGTAGAGGTATGTGGACAGTTTAAAAAACAAGAGAATCTTCCTAGAATGGAAAAAGATATGAAAAGGAAATGGAAAAGATTCACAAAGAAGTAGAGAATTCAGAATTCATGTAGTGTCATGACTCAGATGAAAGATTTAACATCAAAACCAAAAAACTGGTGTTGATATAGTTTTTTTTTAATTTTGTTGTACAATTATTTGAATGTCATCAGATATATTAAAGAAAATTAGAAAATGCAGCAGTGCAGACTATTTAATGGATGATTTTAAGGTGAGAATAACAAAGCAGACTTGTATTGCTATAAACTTATTTAAATACTAGGGAAGTCAATTAAATGTTGCTTAATTTTTATAAGTCTTTTAATGAAGTTAATTCTAAAAACCACCATGTCTGTGTCTCTGAAATTTCTTTTGGCCAACAAATGTGCAAAGATAAAAAGAAGGCATAGATTCCCACTGCTACACATGAAGTGTGAAGTTAAATACACATACACAGGCACACAAGTGCTCATATAAAGAGCTTTTACTATTTAGTTTCAAGGAATATGCTGCTCTCTTTTTTCTACTTGGAAAATAGTTACAATATATCTTCCTTGCTTTTTATAGACTTGATGTATTTGAAATAAGCATTCTTTGCTTTTCTACCCAGGTCTTCCTTTTTGTTTTCAACTCATTTTCTCATTTCTGAGAGCAACAGAGCTAAATGAGAGTGGATTATAAGTTTGTCAATAAAACATGCATACACAGATTGAAAAAGTTTGTCACCTATTTGCATGGTAAGCTGACTAAAAAAGTTACCAGTCACTGCTTAAGGCTCTAAAATAAAAGGAAATAATTCACTGATCCAGAAAGGCCTTAAGGTGATCTATATTTTCTCTACCGTCTCATTTAATGTTTTAGGATGAAATGGCAATGAGGATAGTAGAAGGGAAAAAAATGTAGTCTGCAGTGACAGGATAATCAGTGTGCTGTATGTCAGGAAGTCTGCTTCAGAGACTGGCTTTCATAATGTTGAGGAAGGAGTATATAATTACAGTCATCTGAGTATCCCCAAATGCCAAACCCATGACCACAGGCACATACTATGTCTAACCAGGTATCCAATGAACTAGAAGACAATAGTGCCGATTGCTGATTTACCAAGCTTAATTCTGTATTAAGTATCTGTTAGAGAATATTTTATTTATTAGAATGGTAACATGCAGATTTAGATTGTTCCTTTCTGGAGTCTTAGATAGGTTCTAATGTTTCCTGCATATGTAACATACCATAGCATGAAAAGATAGAAGGAATGGCTGCTTAGGGAGGCTTCAGAGGAATCCAAAATGGCACTCTGGCAAGCAAAGAGAAAAACATTTAAATAGATACTGAAGATAAAATTAAGGAAATGAAAAAACTAACACAAGCAGTGAATTCATGTAAGAGAAAAAGTCTTGGCCTGAGATTACGGGATAGTGGTATTTTATCGTAAAGTAACTGAAGTTTCAAAATAACCTGAGGAACCAAACACATGGCTGAGGATGTGATATAAATGATCCTCTGTGTATACAACCAAATTCTAGAAGAGTAATCCAGATGGCCAAACTCTTTTGTTATCCAATGGAAATAAATGAATACTATGTATCTGGATGCATGGGGCAATTTAAGCACAGAGTTCCTGTTAATTAACTTTAAACTTAGATTTCATTTGGTCAGAGGAGGGTTTGTCTCTATTTATTTATTTGTTTCTTTATTTTTTATTTTAAGTAAGCTTTATACCCAGTATCTGGCTTGAACTCACGACCTTGAGATCAAGGGTCTCATGTTCTCCTGACTGTCTGAGCCAGCCAGGTGCCCTGGGTTTGTCCATATTTTAGAAAGTCTCAACTGGGAGAAAAAGAATATCATAGGTAACTTCTCTGGGGGGCCTCTGTAACCACCTCTGTTGGTTATAGATGATATTTTATTTCTCAAAACAGCATGATCTGTAGAAGCACCTACAAGAAAATTCCAAGAATTTCTAGGTTGCTTTAGAACTTCTGTCATGGGGGCGTCTGGGTGGCTCAGTGGGTTAAAGCCTCTGCCTTCAGCTCAGGTCATGATCCCGGGGTCCTGGGATCGAGCCCCACATTGGGCTCTCTGCTCTGCGGGGAGACTGTTTCCTCCTCTCTCTCTGCCTGCCTCTCTGCCTGCTTGGGGTCTTTGTCTGTCAAATAAATAAATCTTTAAAAAAAAAAAAAAAAAAGAACTTCTGTCATGACTTTGGGTGAAACTTCACATATATTCTCTGCCTACATTTTACTTCTGGACAGGAGCCAGACTCCCTGCTATGATACCTCTAACCTGCATAAGGCATATATCAATGTCTGCAGTGGTTAATCGAATTGCTCACTCAGTGGATGTGAGTTGAAACATTCTTCCCTCTGGGTAGAGGAGCTGATGGTGATTACAATAGAGATTTCTCCAAAAATAATCTCACAGCATCTCCTCTTTCACTTTACACTTGAACTGGCTGAGAGGTTTGTCAATTGTGGAATGGTTTTTGCCACTTCTTTGGTAAATTCTGTAGTTTGGTCAAATATCTTTGATAAGAGTATCTTTCTCATGTTGGATGAAATTACCATAATAATTAATTACAAAGCGGTTTGCCTGGGTATAGAATTACTAGATAAGAAGTAATCCTGGTAAATTATTATATTTTAATATATGCTTGAAAATTAATAATTCTAAAGAAATTTGAAGCAATTGCTTTCTTTTATTTTTCTGACTTCCAATCTTGTCATTAGGCCCTTGCTACATTACAGATCCAATGTAATTGTTTTTTCTTATTTATCTTTCCTTATATTTCTTATTCTGTAAGCTTTTAAACTTGTTTCCTTTGTAGTTCCTTAAACTAAATATTATGTTCCTTAGTATGACTAATGTTTTCCTTATAACTTTCAGCTTAAAATTTAGTTATGGAATTTGGTTATCATTCTCTTCCTTATATTTATTTTTATTTTCAGAAAGACTATTAATTGAATGTAAAGACTTAAAAACCAAATGCTATAATTTTATTTTCTCTATCTTCTTGTTCGAATTTCTAGATTCTTTATTTTTTTTAAGGTTTATTTATTTATTTATGGCAGGGAAAAAGGGACAGAAGGAGAGAGAGAGAGAGAGAGAGAAAGAGAAAGGAGCAGACTCCCTGCTAAGTGAGGAGCCCAGGCTTAGGGCTTGACGGGGTTCAACACCAGTCTCTATCTCGAGACTCTGAGGTCATGACCTAAGCTGAAATTAAGAGTTGTCACTTAACTGATTGAGCTACCCAGGTGCTCCTTTGGATTATTTCTTCCAATTTATCTTCCCGTCTTCTAAGTTTCAGAATACTTTCTTAGATTCTGTATATTTTTTTCTTTTTTTTTAATGGGTTCACATTGTTTTTCCTTCTCTGTGGAAATTGGTTTTTTTTTTTTTTTTTACTTTTTTCTTTTCTCTACATTTTTCTCTCTCTCCTAAATTTTTGTTTTTTATTCTTTGTTTATTCTATGTATTGTTTTTCACATTAAAGGCATTCCTCAATTGTCTGAAGACCATTGACTATTGTTATTTTATTTGGCAGTGAGATGCTTAAAAATTTGGAAATCCCATCTATGGGTAGAGTTTATACTTTGGTTTTCTTCCATGTAAGTTAACTGGGCATTTTGTTGTAGAAAATTCATCTTATATCAGAAATTTCCAAAATTTTGCCAGAGGGTCATAATGGAATATTCTTGACTTTATTTGAAAGCCAAAATGAAAAAGGGTGTTGAGAATGTTACTCAAGATTATAGATTTTTCACTTACTGTCTCTTTTTTTAGCTCTCTTTTTTAAAAGCTCTAACTTTTACTTATACCTAAATCTTGGACATCTTCTGATTATTTTCCTTATGGAGTAATCTTCTCAAATCATCCCTTACTGTGACAGCATGGAAGAAAGTTTTCAAACAATCTTTTTTTTATCCACATTCCATGTGCCTGCTTTGTTCTACACATAATTTTTGGCTGTCGCTGGATTCTTCAGCCCCCTCCCCCAATTTCTTGATTTTCATTAACTTCTTTCTGTGCGACAGAGACTATTTCACCTTTCCATGTACTGCTAAATTAGTTACCATTCCTTCATTTGCTTTGGAATATTTGTCATTCCCTTTCATTAGCAGTCAGCTTTCCTATTTCTCTTTTCCTTAAATGTGTGTCATTTTCTCCTCTAATATGTTTAGGACATAGTTTAGTAGAGGAGGGAGGAGGTAGAACATAGATCAATGTGTGTTCTCAGTCCATCATATATCTAGGCAAAACCCATCCGTGCTAGTTTTCTAGGAACACCATAACAAAATATCAGACTGGGTGGCACAAGCAACAGAAATGTATTTCCTCACAGTTCTAGAAATTAGAAGTCTGAGATAAACATGTTATCGGGGTTGGTTTCTTCTGAGGTGGTTGTCCTTGGCTTGCAAATGGCCATCTTCTTCCTGTGTCTTCACATGATCTTTTCTCTGTGTGTGTCTATGTCCTAATCTGCTCTTCTTATAACCACTTGTATTAGATTAGGGCCAACCCTAATGACCTCCTTTTACCTTAATTACCTCTCTAAGAATCCTATCTTCAGGGGCGCCCAGGTGGCTCAGTCCTTAAGGGTCTGCCTTCCTCTCAGGTCATGATCCTAGCTGTCCTGGGATGGAGCCCCTCATCGGGCTCCCTGCTGAGCAGGAAACCTGCTTCTCCCTCTTGCACTCCCCCTGCTCATGTTCTTGCTCTCACTGTTTCTCTCTCGCTGTCAAATAAATAAATAAAATCTTAAAAAAAAAAAAGTGGGATCCTATCTTCAAATATAATCACGTTCTGAGGGACGGGGACTAGCTCTATGATATATGAACTTTGGGAGACAAAATTCTGTTCATAACACCATCTAGGGTAGAATTAAGAATGATCCAAAATAAATAAATAAATAAATAAATAAAGCAAGCAAGCAAGCCAAGGAAATGTTACCAGGGTATGTTAAGACTTTTAGCAGCAGATACTAATACCACAGAAAGGCAATCAGAAAGTCAAGACAGTCAGGTTGGACAGGGCCACAAAAGAATATGATCTTAGAGGATAGACTGTGTATGAGTAATCTTATGCATGTACAAAGCACAGTACTAAAACTCTTGAAAATGAAAAATTGGGGCCAGAGAAATCTGAGTGCAAATAATCAAGGTTAATCCTATAAGCAAAAGTATAGCATTACAGTAGGAATACAGGTGAACAGAGAATGCCCAAAAGGACTCAATTATGGATTTATAAGACAATAATCACAAATTATTCACAATAATAATAAGACAATAATCACAAATTATTTTTTTAAAAAGTTTAAATCTGTTTATTGTTGCCACCGTGGGTACATTCTTCTAATTCTCTGCCTCAAATCCCAGTGATGCTTTTATACCTGCAACACGTGTGGCTCTCTAGTTTCCTTGAGCTGAAATGTTTGGCTTTGGAATGTGAGGCATCTTTCAGGAAACAGAGTGGTAATGTGTAAGATGAAATGTTTCAGTGACATTTCTTACATCACATGAAACTCATTGTGAAATGCCAGTAGATACAACCCTTCATTGTATTTAGAGAGTCTGAAGTTTTTGTTTTTATGGAGACTAGAAAAGGAAACATGTGAATTATATAAAATTTAAGTGCAATTAGAAATAAAAATATATCTTATACATTTATAGTACAAATTTTGCTAAGACTTCACAAGGCACGAAATCTTAGAAATTATAAAATTAGTTTTGTTCCTTTTCTCCATTTTCTATAAGGTCAATTCCTAAGATACTCCCCTCTTTGTGAGAGGGGAGAATAAGAAGAATCAAGCTAGAGCAGAAGGAAGACTGACTTGATTTTGTCATGGAGGATTTGTTTTATAGCTGTTTACATTTTCAGCAACCAACAAAACTGAGTCTGTAAAAGGGTTTTTTTAGTGACTATAAAGTTAAGAAAGGCATGGAGGACTGTTATATTAGTTATCCTAAGTAGCTGATATTATAAAACACTCTTTAATTATATTAAGCTTACAGTGGTGGCTCCCTAAATAGATTTAGGTTAAGGGGTAACATATTGAATCTTCTTAAGTATAATATGCCACCACAGTCCTAGCTTTTGTTAGAATATTTTTTTCTCTTTTGGCTTATCTCCAATTGATGAATCATATCATTGTTTATCACAGGAAAACGAATGTTCCATGGCTGTGGTAAGTCATAATCTATTTCTATAGCAGCACCAGCTGCATATGCCTTCCAGTCATTAAAATGATGCTTAGCCAGTGTACTATAAACTGTAATTCCATTATTCTATTTCTCTAAAATGAGGACTAACAACACAAAATACATACCTTTTCTTTGCTACCACCTGCAATATGATGTGGCCGGAAAAAAGAAAAGAAAAAAAAAAAAGAAGGATGAACAGGATGTTTATTAAAATGGACTAAAGAACCTAATGGGCAGTGAGATGAGAGTAAATGTAGTGAAGGCTGCCAAAAATCAGAGTTATAATTACTTAAATAAGATTTTGATTGTCTGCTATGGATAAACCTGTAAAATTGAATAAGATGCCTTAGGAGACCAAGTGCTGGACCTTTCATTAATCAGAAGAATGCCTAAGTCTAAATACTGACTGGTGATTTGCTTTCCTCTCTTAGAGGATCTCAGGAGAATGGCACTATAAAGAAAGAAAGCCAGATTCACAAAATCTGGGGCTTGGAGTAAACATGAAATGAGAATGCAGTCCTTTCTGAGTATAAAAAAAATCAATCCTTTTGCTAAAAATGAATTATCTGTCTGCTATAAAAGCAAAATGTCAAGACTTAGACTTAGCTTTTTTATACAGTTGCCATTAATTACATTTTTAAGTGATATATATTCCTTGAACTCCTAGTCATTTAATTAAAATTTGGAAAGTCATACTTACCAAAATTAAATCAATTCTGGTTATATTTTTTCATGTATATGTTGTGCATGTTTCATAATTTTAAACTATACAAATGTTTATATTATGCATCCTCAGATAATATTCCAAATGAATATATATTTGAAGTGTTGAAACTGTTTTGCCCACATGAAAATACATGCCCATATTCAATAAATTATAAGCACTTCCTCAAATTCATATTAAATGGAAAGTCATGATATAATGAGTTAAACAGAGATTTCAGTAGCTGGATCTATTTTTCATTCAGAACTTAAGATGATACTAAGATACTGTGTTTTTTAAACTTTTTAAATACATTTTTGGGGATGTCTGGATGGCTCAGTTGGTTAAGCATGTGCCTTTGGCTCAGGTCATGATCCAGTCTGGAATCCTGCTCCTTGCTTAGCGGATGCCTGCTTCTCCCTTTGTCTGCCACTCCCTCTGCCTGTTCTCACTTTCTCTCTCTTTCTCTCTGACAAATAAATAAGAGCTTTTAAAAAATACATTTTTTCTTGTCAAGGACAGGACAGTTTCCCTTGCTTATTGAATATTCATTGACATTTGTGGAATTAGAAATATAACTTACCATCCACTGTCAATTAAAATTTGTTTGTTGTATATTATTTTTATAAAAGTTCTGTTGATATTGAACAAATTACTACATGTAGATACTCTTTTAAAAAGTAAATAAAAGCAAGATGTTTGAAATGAAACTTTGAATTCAAATTGCTTCAGTCTACTAGAATATAAGAGAGCCTGAGAAAATTCACCCGAAAAGTGCTCTTAGAATAGAAGCAAAGATTCTACAGCTCAAAGGGTAGAGAGACACTTTACCTTGTCCATTCTCAGATTCAAAGCAAAATTATAAAATTTGTCTTCTAAGTCTTTATACTATGACTCTCCTTTCATGACAATATTTTGGCAGTTATAAAACAATAATTCAAAAACTTTAGCAAGCAGACGGCTCACTAAAACTCTTGAAGTCTGGGCTCTACCCCAAACATATGGAATTGAAATAAAAAACGTGTTGAGAAGGAGGAGAAGGAAAGGCAGCAAGCTTTAATATATCTAACTAGTAAACATACTAGAGTTTGAGAATCATTGTTCAGACACTCTGATCTTTCTTCTTTTTCCTTTATCATACCTCATATCCAGAGATCACCTTAAGATGCTGATCATTCATTGTTTTCCAGAATCCTGTTACTTTGCCTCCTATGTGATTGATTTTTACTCCTTGCACCTCATGCCTTAAATTCAACATCATGGTTTCCTCAAATCAACAATTACCTAATCCTCTAAACTCATAAACTAGAGGACCCTTCCCAGTTCTGACTCACTTCCCAATGTCTTAAAAGAATAATTTTTTGCCCATGGAATAATCCAATGTGGTGATTAATTGGTAGGCAATTCAAACTGAAAGGCATAGGAAAGAAGTTTTATTTTAAGCCATTAGATAATATATTTTAGGTCTCTCTGTGGTTTATTTCAAATATTATAAGCTAATATTTATTCTGCCCAACTCAGCTCCATTTTATTTCAGATAACCTAGAGTCTCTCTTAAGGTGTAAAGAAACATGCTCAAAGAAAAACAAGAATTCTGCAGTAGAGATTTATAGAATTTATAGGTTTTATAAGACAAATGGGTTTATAAAATAAGGGTAATTACCTACTTCATGGAATTGGGCTTTTTGGTTTTTTTGTTTTGTTTTGGTTTTTGTTTGTTTTTTTTTTACTTCCTGAAGTCTCAACACCAAGATAATGTCACATTTTATGTATTAAACAGGTTCTTTACTGTAGATATTCTCAAGAAATTTTTAATACCCTAATGGGTATTGTAACTAAGTAGGGCATAAGGTATGCATCATTTTCCAAATATATCTGAGCAGACTGCAGAATTTGAACCACTTATTTGGAAAAATGCATTCTAGAAAAGTCCCTATATGAATCTTCTGTCACTCATAGGTGTTACCTGCTCCAGATAGTCCAGAAAACATCACTCTGAAATGAAAAGATAATAAACTGAGGGTTGAGGAGAAACACAGTTTGCTTATGTCTCTTGTCTCTATTCCAATTTAATCAGTAGATTTTAAAACTTAACTGTTACAATGTAATTTCAGAAGTCAAATAGCATTTAAACAGTGGAGGTTTATGGGGCGCCTGGGTGGCTCAGTGGGTTAAGCCTCTGCCTTTGGCTCAGATCATGATCTCAGGGTCCTGGGGTTGAGCCCTGCATCGGGCTCTGCTAAGCAGGGAGCTTATGCTTCCCCCTCTCTCTCTGCCTGCCTCTTTGCCTACTTGTTATCTCTCTCTTTCTGTCAAATAAATAAATAAAATCTTAAAAAAAGAATAAACAGTGGAGGTTTAGAGAATATAATTTTTCAAATTTAAATTTATTTTAATTCTAGTTAGTTGACATACAGTGTTATATTATGAGCCTCAGGTGTGAAATACTGTAATTTAATACTTCATACATCACCCTGTACTTACAACGACAAGTGCATTCCTTATTCCCATTGCCTAATTAGCCCGTTCTCCACCCCCCTCTCTGGTAACCATCACCTTGTTTTCTGTATATAAGAGTCTGTTTCTTGCTTTATCTCTCTCTCTCTCTCTTATCTTTTTTTCTCTTTGCTTGTTTTGTTTCTTTAATTCCACACATGGATGAAATCATGTAGTATTTGTCTTTCTCTGACTGACTTATTTCACTTAGCATTATATTGTCTGGCTCCATCCAAGCCACTGCAAATGGCAAGATTTTGAGAATATGACTTTTCAATATTTATTGATCACTGTGTTCCAGTGGTAAATCTTCCACAAAAGGAAGAGAATCCTATTGCCCTTTCACTGCCTAATGTAAATCCCTGATGCTGGTTCAGATTATTTTGTAATGATCCTCATTTTACAGCAATTTGGTTGCTGCCAATTTAAATTATTTGGAATGCTCTATGGTGAATATTGGTTCAATTTATCAAATTTCTGTTACTCTTCTACAGGACACATAGTCGGGATGTATTTTTCTGCCTTCTTGAAGTAACTAAGTCATAGTTATATGATGTTTTGGTGAATGATATGTGAGATATTAGGTGTCACTTCTGGATCAGAACTTCAAGAAATGATACATAGGTTGTCATATCCCTTCCCCCTGCCTTAAACTAGCAACTTTCCAGGTAATGCAGGCTCTGCAAGTCTGTTTCCCTAATGTGAATGACGAATACACCTTTATTGGTTAAGTTACTGAAATTCTAAGCTTACTTTCTACCACAGCATAAAAAAGCCTAACCTGACTGATATTTGATATTTGATATTGCAAAAAAGGTATTCTTAAAAATTGCTAAAATTTATGTTGTCCTATTTATGCATCTATTAGGTGAAGTGATAAAATCAGCTTTCTGAATCTCCAGCCTAAGTACTAGACTCTAGAATTGGTTAAAATTCTAGCAAGTTACAGAAATCTAAATAGCCAAACATCAGGCTCTCCTAGTTAATTATTATCCTAGTTAGTTAAATGTTTTCCATACATATAGCCATTTTCAAATTATATGCTCATTCAGTATATATTATGCATTTTGTACTAGTCTTTGTAATGGGAGGTGCCCTATAGTGCTGAGTAATCTAGAACAGTAGTTTTCAAGCATTTTGTTCTTGACTCTCTACTCTTTAAAAAGTAATGAACACTTCGAAGAGCTTTATATGTGAGTTATTGCACCAAGTGCATAATGTATTCAAAATTAAAACGGAGAACACTAATTAATATTTTATTTTTAGATAATTGCAGAAACACATGCAGTTTTAAGAAATGTCAAAAGATCTATTTACCCTTCCCCCATTTTTCTGTAATGGTAGCAACTTCCAAAATGATAGTACAATATCATACCCAGGATATGGACATTAATAAAATCAAGATACAGAACACTTCCATCAGCACAAGGGTCCCTCTGATATCCTTTTAAGGCCACACCCCCTCTCCACCTACCCCCCACCTCCACGTCAATCCCTGAAAACCATTAACCTGTTCTCTATTTCTGTAATTTCGACATTTTAAGAATGTTATATAAGTGGACTCATACAATATGCAAAGTGGAGATTGGCTTTCTTCTCTCTGCAAAATTCTCTAAAAATTCATTCAGATTGTCATATTATCAAGACTTCTCTTTTTATTTTTTGTTTATTTTATTGCTGAACTATATGAATGTGCCACAGTTTATTTAACCATTTGCCTATTAATAGACATTTTTGGTTTTTTCAGTATTGTTCCATTGTGAATAAAGTTGCTATGAACATTCAGATATAGGTTTTCATGTGAATGTAAGTTTTCATTTCTCTGGAGTAAATGTGCAGGAGTAGAATTGCTGTATCATGTAATAATTGGATGACTTTTCAAGTTTGTTTTTTTTTTTTTAAAGAAACTGCAACACTGTTTTCCAGAGTGGCTAGATCATTTTACATTCCCCCTAGCAATATGTAAGCAATCCAGTTTCTCTGCACCTTCTCATTATTTAGCCATTCTGATAGGTATGTAGTAATATTATATTTTAAATTTTTATTTCTTCCAGTAACTGATAATACTGAATTTCCTTTTATGTGTTTATTTGCCACCTGAATTACCTCTTCAGTGAAATATTTCTTCATGTGTTTTCTCCATTTTCTAATTGGATTATTTGGGCTTATTTTTACCATTGAGTTTGAGAGTTCTTCGTATATTCTTCTGTTACATATGTAGTTTGAAATCTTTTCTCCTAGCCTGTATCTTGCCTTACATTCCTATTAACAATTTTGCAGGAAAAAACTTTTAATTTTGATGACGTTGAATTTATCATTTTTTCCTTTTATCAATTATTTATTGCCTATTTTTTCTTACCTCCTGAGGGTCCTGAGATTTTCCTCCAAGGTTTTTTCTAAAAGTTTTACTATTTTGTTTCCCATTTAAATCTGAGATCTGTTGGAGTTATTTTTTGTATAAGAGGTCAATATTTATAGGTTGATGTCCATATTTTCAGTCTGTAGATGTCTGATTACTCTAGGTCTCCATTAGAAAGGCTGTGTTTCTTCCATGGAATTGCTTTTGCTAATTTGTAAAAAAATCAGTTGGCCATGTCTGTGGGTCTCTTTCTGGGTCCCTTGTTCTGTTCCATTGATTTATGTATCTGTCCCACCACCAGTGCTACATAGTCTTATAGCCCTCCACTAGTGCCTCTCATTTTTTTTTCAAAATTATTTTATCCAGGGGCACCTGGGAGGCTCAGTGGGTTAAAGCCTCTGCCTTCAGCTTGGGTCATGATCTCAGGGTCCTGGGATCGAGCCCCGCATCGGGCTCTCTGCTAAGCAGGGAGCCTGCTTCCCCCTTTCTCTCTGCCTGCCTCTGCCTACTTGTGATCTATGTGTGCTCACTCTCTGCTTCCCTTTCTCTCTCTCTCTAAATAAGTATTTTAGAAAATTATTTAAAAATTTTTTAAAAAAATATAACCAACTCTTTTATATCTATTGTATATCTTATGACTTTGATGAACTCATTTATTAATTACTCAGTCATTCTTCTAATCCTTTGGATTATTTTATATCAACAATTATGTCAAGGGATTGTTTCTTTCTTCCATTTTTACCTGTACACATTTCATTTCTCATTCTTGCTTTATTGTACTAGCTCAGTCTTCTAGTGTTATTTTGAATAAGAGTGGTGAAAGTGGGCATCCTTGTTTTATTCCTGATTACAGAAGGAAAACATTCGGTCTTTTACCATTAAAAACAATATTAATTATAGATTTCTTTTTGTAAATGCTCTTTTTTTATTATACTCTATTTTATATTTTCTGAGAGGTTTTTTTGAATTATGAAGAAATATTGAATTTTCTCAAAATATTTTTGTCAGTTGATAGGATATGTATCGTATTGATGTGATCTTTATTCTTAATGTTTAACCTGTTATATGGTGGATTACATTGACTTTCTAACATTGAGCTATCCTTGCATCCTTGGAATAAATTCTTTTTGGTTATGGTACATAATTATTTTTCACACAGTGATGAATTATATTTGCAAATATTTGGGTTAAGAATTTTTGTGTCAATGGGGCACCTGGCTGGCTCAATCATTAAGTATCTGCCTTCGGCTCAGGTCATGATTCCAGGGTCCTGGGATCGAGCCCCACGTCAGGCTCCCTGTTCAGCAGGAAGCCTACTTTTCCTCTTCCACTCCCCCTGCATGTGTTCCTGCTCTTGCTGTCTCTCTCTCTTTCTCTGTCAAATAAATAAATGTACCTTTATTTTTTTTTTAAAGATTTTAATTTATTTGACAGAGAGAGAGATCACACATAGGCAGAGAGACAGGCAGAGAGAGAGGAGGAAGCAGGCTCCCCGCTGAGCAGAGAGCCCAATGCGGGGCTCGATCCCAGGACCCTGACCTGAGCCGAAAGCAGAAGCTTTAACCTACTGAGCCACCCAGGCACCCCAATAAATGTATCTTTTAAAAAAAAAGGAATTTTTGTGTCCAAAAACAAAAATAAACTATTGGGACTACATCAAAATTAAAAGCTTCTGCACAGTAAAGAACCAACAAAACTAAAAGACAACCCCCTGAATGGGGGAAGACATTTTCAAATGGCATCGCTGACAAAGGGTTATATGTGAAAAACTTAACACAACTCAATACCTGAAAAATCAGATAATCCAATTAAAATGGGAAGAAGACATATGGATGGCCAACAGACACATGAAAAGATGTTCAGCATCACTCTTCATCAGGGAAGT
This sequence comes from Mellivora capensis, assembly GCA_004024625.1. Classification (NCBI taxonomy): domain Eukaryota; kingdom Metazoa; phylum Chordata; class Mammalia; order Carnivora; family Mustelidae; genus Mellivora; species Mellivora capensis. The sequence goes on along the minus strand of PISX010014858.1, from coordinate 14,721 downwards.
GCAAATCAAACCTACCATGAGATATCACCTCACAACTGTCAGAGTGGCTAAAAATCAAAAACACAAGAAACAACACACGTTGACAAGGATGTGGAGACAAAGCAACCCTTGTTCTTAGGAATGCAAATGGGCAATGCTGTTGTGGAAAATAGTCTGATCATGCCTCATAAAAGCTAAAAATAGAACTACCCTATGATCCAGTAGTTATACTACCATTTACCCCCAAAATACAAAAATAGTAGTTCAGAGAGATATAAGCATCCCTGTATTTATGTACCTTTATTTACAATAGCCAAACTGGAAGTAGCACAAGTGTCCATTGATAGATAAATGGGTAAAGAGGAAGTGGTTTATATATACAGAGATGTGTGTACATGAGTATGTATATGTATGTATACACACATATACACACAATGGAATATTATTCAGCCATTTAAAAGAATGAAATTTGCAACAACACGGATAAACCTAGAAAATACAATGCTAAGCAAAACAAGTCAGTTAGATAAAGATAAATACCATATGATTTAGTCTTATGTGAAATTTAAGAAACAAAACAAACAAAGGAAATAAGACAAATAAACCAAAAAAACAGACTGTTAACTAGAGAGAACAGATGGTTACCAGAGGGGAGGTAGATGGAGAGATGGGTGAAACAGGTGAAGGGGATTATGTGTACAGTGATATAAATGAGCACTGAATAGTATAGGGAACTGCTGAATAGGTATTTTGTACCCCTGAAACTAATATAACACTGTATGTTAACTACATTGGAATTAAAATTTAAAAAAATAAATTTCTAAAAAAGAATTTTTATGTCCATATCTTCAAGTAATACTGATTAGGTAGTTTTGCCTGTTTATACTGACTTTGTCTGATTTTGGTATTAGGATAATACGGATTTCCTGAACCTGATATAGTTGTTTTTGAAAATCTTGGCCAGTTTTATTGTATTTTCTGATGCTGACATTACAGGAAATTTGTTCTGTTGTATTCTTTTTCCCAATTTTTTTATTGTAGTAAAATACACATAAAAAATGCAACATGGGGGACTAGGGGGGCAGAAAAAGAAGAAAAGAAACAAGATGGGATTGGGAGGGAGACCATCTTAACCATTTTTAAGCTTACAATTCATTGGTAGTGAACAACATTTATAATGGGGTGCTGAATCACCACTATCCATCTCCAGTACCCTTTCCTCTTGTAAAACTCAATCTGCCCATTAAACAATAACTTTGCATTCCTTTCTTCCCCTTAGCACGTGACAACTACCATTCTATTTTCTGCTTGATACTGACTACTCCACATACTCACATAAATAGAATCATACTTTACTTGCTTTTTGTGATTGGTTATTTCATTTAACATGATGATTTCAAGGTTTATTATATTGTAGCATATGTCAGAATTTCCTTCCTTTTTAAATGATTAATATCATACTATATGTTTATACTACATGTCGTTTATCCATTCATCCATCAATGGATACTCAGGTTATTTCTACATTTTAGGTATTTAGTGCTGCTATGAACATGGGTGTACAAATACATCCTTGAGACTTTCCTTTCAGCACTTTTGGGGGTATATACTCCAAACTGGAATTGCTAGAATAAAAGGTAATTGTATTTTTAATTTTTTGAGGAACTGTCATACCCACCAAAAATGCCCTTGGGGGGCGCCTGGGTGGCTCAGTAGGTTAAAGCCTCTGCCTTCAGCTCAGGTCGTGGTCCCAGGGTCCTGGGATTGAGCCCCACATCAGGCTCTCTGCTCCGCGGAGAGCCTGCTTCTTCCTCTCTCTCTGCCTGCCTCTCTGCCTGCTTGTGATCTCTCTCTCTGTCAAATAAATAAATAAAATCTTTAAACAAAAATGCCCTTGGGTTCAAATTTTGTCAAATCCTTACAGACACTTATTTTCAGTTTTCATTTTTCCTTTCTTTCTTTTTTATTTTGCGTGTGTGTGTGTGTTAAATAGCCAAGTGGTATCTCATTGTAGATTGATTGACTTGAATTTCCCTAATCGTTAGCAATATTGAACATTTTTTCATCTGCTTATTAGGCTATTTCTATATATTCTTTGGAGAAATGCCTATTCAAGTCCTTTTCCCCTTTTTGCCCATTAGAATCAGGATGTTTGTTTTTGGTTATTGAGTTTTAGGAGTTTTCTATATATTTTGAATATTAATCTCATCAGGTAGATAATTTTTGTATATTTTTTCATTGTGTGGGTCACATTTATTCTGTTATTCATATCTTTTGATATACAAAATTTTAAATTTTTATAAAGTCCAGTTTGTCTACTTTTTCCTTTGTTGCCTATACTTTTGATGTCATATCCAAGGAATCATTGCCAGTATAATGTTGTGCAGCTTAAAAAGGTGCCTAAGTGGCTCAGTGTGGTTAAAGCCTCTGCCTTCAGCTCAGGTCATGATCTCAGGGTCCTGAGATCAAGCCCCACATCAGGCACTCTGCTCAGTGGGGAACCTGTTCCCTCCCACCCCACGCCTGCCTCAGTCCTACTTGTGATCTCTGTCAAATTAATAAATAAAAATCTTTTTTTTTTGAAGATTTTATTTACTTAACAGACAGAGATCACAAGTAGGCAGAGAAGCAGGCAGAGAGAGAGGAAGGGATGCAGGCTACCTGCTGAGCAGGGAGGCTGATGCGGGGCTCGATCCCAGGACCCTGGGATCATGACCTGAGCAGAAAGCAGAGGCTTTAACCCACTGAGCCACCCAGGCGCCCCATAAATAAAAATCTTTAAAAAAAATGTTGTGAAGCTTTTGCTCTCTGTTGTCTCTTAAGAGATTTTCAGCTTTATCTCTTTCATTTAGATCTTTGATCTACTTTGAGTAAATTTTTGTATATAGTGTTAGATAAGACTCCAGATCATTAACATGTGGATATCCAAATTTCCCAACACTAAGATACTGATCTTTCCCAACTGAATGGTCTTGACACCCTTGTCTAAAATTAGTTATCGTAGATAAGATTTTATTTCTGGGTTATGTATAAGCCCTTAAAATGTTACTGAATTCAGTTTGCTAATATTTTTGAGGTTTTTTGCATGAGTGTTCATGAGATATATTGGTCTGTAGATTTATTTTCTTATTGTGTCTTTGTCTGCCTTTGGTATCAGGTTATTACTAGCCTTAAAGAACGACTTGGGTAGTCTTTGCTCCTCTTCAGTTTTTTAGTAAAGCTTGACCAGGATGGTATTAGTTCTTCTTTAAATTTTAGTAGAATTCACCAGTAAAGCCATTGAGTCCAGGGCTTTTCTTTGTTGGGAGTTGGATTTTTTGTTTGTTTGTTTGTTTGTTTGTTTGTTTTTGGTTACTGACTCAATCTCCTTACAGTTCTAAGTATAGTTTTGTTAGGCTTTGTGTTTTTAGAAATTTGTCTGTATCTTCTAGGTTATCCAGTTTGTTGGAATATAATTATTTATATTATTCTCTTATAATACTTTTTATATCTCTGGAATTGGGAGTCTCCACTTTCATTTCTGATTTTAGTAATTTGAGTTTTTTCTCCTTTTTTCTTATTCCATCTGATTTGTCAGTTTTTGAAGATTAACAGATGGTTTTATTCTTTTCTCTGTAATTTTTCTATTTTCTATTTTGCTTATATCTGCTCTAATATTTACTATTACCTTCATTCTCCTAGCTTTGTGTTTAGTGTCTTCTCCTTTTTTTAGGTCCTTAAATTGTAAAGTTGTTTTGAAATCTCTCTTTTTACAGTAAGCATTTACAGCTATAATTTCCCCACCCCTTAACATTATTTTTGCTGTGTCCCATAAGTTGTGATATATTGTATTTTAATTTTTATTCATCTCTTTTTTCCCTTTCAGTAAATTCCTTAGACTAAATAATTTTATTGTTCTTTCTACAAGTTTATTGGTTCTTTCTTCCACCAACTCAAATCTGCCTTTGAATTCCTCTAGTATATTTTCCATTGTAGTTACCATATTTTGCAACTCAAGATTTTGTGTTTGGTTTCTTTATAAGTTTTCTGGCCCTTGGATATAGCCATTTTGTACATATGTTTGTCTTTACTTTTAAAAAATTATATCATATTTATTTCTTCGAGCATTTAAGGCAGTTGTTAAAATCTTTGTTTAGTAAATATGCCATTAGGGCTCTTTCTGGCACAGTTTCTGTCATTTGTTTTTTCCTTTTAATGGGCCATACCTGTTTCTATGTGGGCCTCATGATTTATGTCATTGTAGAAAGGACATTTGAATCTAATAGGTCTGAAAATCAGATTCTCTTCATCCAGCAGGTTGCTGGGGTTTTTTTTTTGGTGTTTTTTTTGTTTGTTTGTTTGTTTGTTTGTTTTGTTTTGTTTTAGTTTTCTCAATTGTTTTAGCTGAGATCAGGCTGAGATGAAAGCTTAAGATCTTCTCTGGTCACTCTCTGGTTTCCTCTGTGTGTACAGTTGCTTTTTAATGCCTTAGTCTTTAGTGTCTGTCTCCTGCAAGTGGAATAAGAAAAATGAAAATTGGGAGAAATGTCCTGGGCCTTAAATCCCCTGGATGTCAGTTTAACTAGAGGAGGCAGGTCTTAAATCAAGTAAGGTGTAAAAAGAGGAACTATGTCTTGTCTACGTCTCTTTTATGAGAAACAGCATTCTGTATTCAGACCACCCATCCTTAGTATTTGAAGGACAGAATCCTTTTTACCCACCATGCCCCTGTATGCTGTGTGCAAACTACTCTTGAAATGGTCACACAGCTGTTTGCCATAGGACTCGCAGTAGAGGTTGGATAGTTGCTACTATTCTGAAACCTGAAATTGATGGAAGTTAACCACAGTCCACCATCTAAGACTTCCCTTGGAAGTTGCAAGCCTTCAATAGATTCTAGAGTTCAAAATAGTTGCATCAGATATATTATGCCAATGCAGTTGTCCAAATGGGGAGACAGATTCCTGGTGCTTCTTGCTGTGCCATCTTTTCAGAATCCTCTTTCTTGTTGTACTTATTTTTAAGCTCATTTCTACTTTGATTAAATCAAATGCTGTCAAACATTAGTGAATAACTCGTTTTATAGTATGTCCTATAAAGAAATGGTTATAAGTTATTTATTTATTTACGTATTGTCACCCGGCAAAACTGTTACCTTCTTCATGATTGTGATTTTAACTAATCTTTCTCATAATACCAGCATCTGTCATGAGGTAGATGCCAGACAAAAGGAAGTTGATTTGAATTTAATGGAAATGAAGAAAGGATGTTTATCATTTACTGCATGACCAGTTCCTTACATTCTAAAATCATGATCTTAAAAAAAATTCTAAACCAGTGAGAAAAGGATTTTACGTTGAAAGAGAACATATTCCTTAGAAATATCAATTTGGCCACTCTCATTAATCGGCTTTCTCTGAATAGTTTATGTACTCTTTCAATTTCCTGCATAATTCTTTGAGCTCAATTTTCATGCCCCATCATTTAGATTATCTTTTCAATGCACATATGCAGATTAGTACATAATGTCCCTATGGGAAAAGTAAAGATAAAGGTAAGTTATACAAAAATAAAGAGCTGCACAAAGGTTTCAAAAATCTGAGGCAAAGGTGGATATGTATGCTAAAATTTATCAGTTTGTTCAGAAATGTAGACTAACAAAACAGTTGTAACCACTGTTAGACCAAAGGAGAATCAATGTCTGGAGTCAAAGCAGAATGTGCCACATTTAAGACCTTTGTGGAAGTGCACCATTTGAGCATGTGAGAACATATGGTTTTGTACTCAGGTGATACTGCCATTGGATCCACAGTGAAGCTTAGCCTTGTTGGTAGTTGACCTCAATAAGAGCCATCTTTCAGGTTCAGCTTTGGAAGCAAAAACCAGATGAGTCTTTGTTATAATATGTGGAAAATAGCCTAAGAAGTCTTCTAAATTACACTTGATTTGCTCTAATTTGAGAAATAAATGCAATGTCAATTAACTTACAAGTTATAATTATCAATACATGTTAAAAAAATCTGCGAAGAAATAGAACTGTAATAGGAAAGGGGGCTCATTATTGTTGAAATCAAATAATGCAATGGTATTAGAACTTTAAACAAGATTTCTAAAATGTGTTTAGGCTCTGTGGATGCCACCTCTCTGGGTTTATTACTCAAACTAAAGAACTCATGTTGAGGTAAGATACTTACTCATTTACTCCACCTTAGTTTGCTTTTCTCTTAATTGAGCTCAGCATGAGGTAAGACTTTATAAGTAATCTACATACTGCCCTTTTTTAACCTAGACTTTTATAATATCTATTCCCTTGGAATCATTTTTCCTAACCCTGGTGGTTGAACAGGTTAGGGTAAGAAGTAGTACCAGGAAAAAAAGAATTTAAAAAGCCAGTTCTCTAGGGAAAAAACAAAAAAAAAGCCAAAGTGACCCTCCTCCCCTTCTTAACTTGGCAAGCTGCAGTATACTCAAAAGGTGGCCAACTTAAGTGAATAGTTGTTGTAGTCCCCGGTAAAAGAGGAGCAAGGCTACTTCTATTGGGGAGTAGGTACACTTTCAAATTTCTAAAAAAACCCAAAATACTTGGTATTTATATTGTACAACACCAGACAGTCCTAACAATAGTGCATGTCTGGTTTTATTGTACTTTAAGCTTAACTATAATACACAATGTCCAAGCAGAATCTGAGTGAAATAAGTCAAGTAGAGAAAGTCAATTATCATGTGGTTTCACTTGTAGAGCATAAGGAATAACATGGAGGACATTAGAAGAAGGAAAGGAAAAGTGAATTGGGGTAAATCAGAGGGGGGAGATGAAATATGAGAGACTGTGGATTCTGAGAAACGAACTGAGGGTTATGGAGGGGAGGAAGGTGGGGGGATGGGTGAGCCTGGTGGTGGGTAGTTGCATGGAGTGCATAAACAGTGAATCTTGGAACATGAAAAAAATTTAAGATGTTAAAAAAATTATATTAAAAAAAAGAATTTGAAGTGGGTGCCTATGCTTATCATGTTACTATTATAATTGTGAGTGACTTACTATTGAGCCATAACTGTGGTATAGGAATAAAAAGGTTTCTCTTATAGCCCATAAGATTATAAATAAATATTGTAAATATTTTTTTGTACTCTAAGTGCCCTCTCTTTTATTTAATTTTTGTTTCCTGTATTTAGAAAGTATAATGTCAAATTTTCCACCTAATTACCTCTTGATTTCTGAAAAGCCAGTCCAGACCTAGCAGTTGTTTAAAGACACTTACCATACTTTTAGTATGAAGACAGTTACTGGACATTTTTTAATGATATAATTTTAATTATTAACTATATAATATGTGATTTCTTATCAATACTGATAGAAAAAGTGTGAATTATACTTATTTTAGAGAACTGAAATAGAAATGAACATAATGAGAAATCTCTTTCTTTTTGCTATTCAATTTAGAAATACATCAGTAAATGTTAAAAGCAATTCTGAGATTTTAATAGAAGTAGATATGGCTGAATATGAAAATACAAGGAAAATACTCTCAGATTTATGATAGTTTTCTTCTCATGGATAATTGAAAATGATATGTACAACTCATTATTACTATTATTACAGTTTATAAGGAAAAAATACTTAAATAAACCCTAAAAAAAAAAAAATGAGGCATAACCCTTAAGCCTGTCCCTTCAACTGGTAGATTCACATACACATGAATGGTGACTTTTTTTTTTTAATATAAAATTACATGACTAGTTCTTTCTCACCACTTCATTAGTTAGTGACACTAGCCCTAGCTTCAGAACTAAAGTCAACCCATTTAATGAAATGCTTACTTAAACACCAAAGTCATTATTACATATGTAAGAGTTTGGAAATACTGCACTAAACTTGGAAAATTCCCAGCACCAGTGAATCAGTTTTCTATCTGCTTTGTAAAAACAACTTCTGCTTTATTGCTTTTTGGAAACAGAATTGAAGCAATACTTCACAAAAGCTGTTAAACAGAACTCCTGGCATAAAATATAAGACTTCCCATTAAACTACATCATTCCTCAATTCCTTTTGAACACCTAATGGCATAATGAAAACTGATTAGACTATTCATATGTTCACATTCTCTGCTATGATATGATATCTGATAGCCTCAAGTTTAAATAGTTGGTTTGTAAAATGAGATGATTGTGCAGTTGAACAATCAACCTCATAAACAGTGTACTGCTGAGTAATGCAAATTTTTAATTGGTCAGATAAAGTAGCATTTAGTGCTGGAAAATATGGAAGATACTCTGTAATTAGAATAATTAACACAAAGATGATTCTTATATAGCAGCAACACATTAAATATTTAACCATGAGGAAAGTTAACAATTTCAAACTGATGAATGAAGGGAAAATTCTTTGAGAGTTCTTTAGGGTTTACTTTTTTTTTTTTAATCATTTGGGATAGAAATAGCAATTTCATACTGTTAATACTACAAAAGTTATGGTAGGGAAGAAAGTGAGCAGTATCCTTTGATTTTATACTGTGTTCTAAAAGAGCAAAATAGATATTAGGAAGGTATAGTTTTGTTAAAAATACATTATTCCTGTTTTTTCTTTTTCTGATATTCACTGGGGTTGAAAAATATTCTAATTAGATTGTATTATCTTTATATTGCATTTTATCATGTATCATGGTTTCTAAAACCTTGAAAAACTAATCAAGGTTGTGATGAGTTCTTTCACTGCTGCTGGAACACAGGCAGAAGAATTCCAAAAGCTGTGTGGATCTCTGGAGCATGTTAAGCAATAGACATAATGCAAGAATTAGAATTAGTGTCAGTCTTATTTACAAGTTTCATTATTTAAAAGACATTTGCAACTCTGTATTTTTGCCCAAGATTAAATCATGAGTCACCTCAAAACTCCTGTGAAGTAGTTGAGCAAGAAGGCATGAGGAAAATGAAAAAGAAGTTAGAAGAGTTTGATTGGACTAATGTATTAATATGCATTTAAATGAAAACAAGAACCAACATTATTCAAATAAAAATTTTTCCTGTGATAAAAGGATAATGATCAATTGTAGACCAAAAAATTTGGCCCAAAATAAATACAAATAAATTTTTAAAAACCCATCACCACTTGGATCAAAACTAGATTTTTTTTCTGTTAGTGGGAAATAGAGACCCATGATTAAATACCACATAAGAGATAAAAGAATTATTTTGTTTAAAATATTGTCAGTTGGATTCTAACAAGAAAAGTGACTTCAAGAATTAGCAATAAGTAAATGTAATCTATAGAATTGATGACAATAAATTCAGATTTAAAACAAATGAGAATAATGTAATGAATTAATCAACAATAGTAGGAAAATATGGTCAGTGTAACTGTGGAGGAAAGGAGGATAACGCAGTATTATCAGTGCTCAGAAATAAAAATCACCCAAAAAAGACCGAGAGTAGTAGGTCTGTGAGAACTGAAGCCATGTACATAACACCTTTATTTCCCAGGGCAGAGGAAGAAGGGAGAAATATATTGGTTTCTTTTCCCAAACTCTAAAACTGTCAAAGCATCCCATTGTCATACTCAGCCAGAAACCAGGTATTGTAGGAGCAGCCTTTAAGATTTAAGCTACCTTTAATGCAGAACAGTGGTGGGGAGGGTAAGTGAAATTCTGAGAGGAAACATAGACCAAACCAGCATATATTTCCATGATAGACCATCAGGGTTAACTATGTCAGTGCTGAACATTTTAAAACTGTTACTACAAGAGAGAAAATGCCGGGACGCCTGGGTGGCTCAGTTGGTTAAGCGGCTGCCTTCGGCTCAGGTCATGATCCCAGCCTCCTGGGATGGAGTCCCACATTGGGTTCCTTGCTCTGTGGGGAGCCTGCTTCTCCCTCTGCCTCTGCCTGCCTCTCTGCCTGCCTCTCTGCCTGCCTGTGATCGCTCTCTCGCGCTCTCTCTCTGACAAAAAAATAAAGTCTTAAAAAAAAAAAGAGAGAGAGAAAATGCCATAAACGCTGCCTTCTTCCTTATTTGATTAATGTTTGAAAGAGTAGATATTTAACTAAGAGTACGTAAGATCTGCTGAAGTCCTCTATTATCTTTGAGATATGTATATACACCATATATATATGTATGTATGTATGTGTGTGTGTGTATATGTGTGCATTCCACATTTTGTTACAGATAATGTAACTTTTAAAAAAAATATATTTATTTGTCAGAGAGACAGAGAGCACACAAGCAGGGGGAGCGGCAGGCAGAGGGAGAAGCAGGTGCCTGGAGTTATGACCTGAACCAAAGACAGACACTTAACTGACTGAGCCACCCAGGCATCCTGATGATTTAACTTAGTATGTGCATGAATGTGGTGATATCTCCTACTCATTGTAATTTTTAAACAAAAGATACAAAGGATCTTCTGTGAATGTTAAGGGAGATTGAATTTTTAAAATCTGTTCATATTCAAAAATCTGTGCCATTAAACCACACTAAAAACAGAGTTGGTATTATATAAAATGTTTTAATTAGAACTTTCTGAGCCAGAAGGAGTCAAATTATGTCCTATTGGCCTTCTCTCAAAATATCATCTCATGCTAATATAAAAAGAATGAAATAGTTATTTCCTGTTGGGCCCCACACCAAGAGTGAACATATTTCATAGTATCTAACTCAGAAAAAGAAGACAGAATGGGGCAAAACAATAACAACAAAAACTATTGAAGGAATGATTAAAACCTTCTTAAGTTTGATAAAAACAATACGGATGCAAGAATCTCAACAAGCCTACTTAGTATAAATACAAATGAACAGAGAGCACACCTAGACAAATCTCAAGCATTTGAAAGCCAAAAACAAAAGCAAATCTTGAACAATATGGTGAAGCATCAAAATCAATAATAGCTGACATTTTATTAGAAATGAGGAGGCAGTAAAACAATGTATTTATAGGGCAGAAAGAAAAATACAGTGTCATCCAAGAATCTCGTATCCAGCAAAGCCATTCTTCAAAAATGTTGGCAAAATAGAGATATTCTATAAGCAAAGAATGAATCTGTGGCTAGCAGACTTGCCTTATAGGAAATGCTAAAGGAAGTTCTTCATGAAAAAAGAAAATGAAACCAGACACTAACTCAAATTTTTAGGAGGAAATGAATAATACTGGAAAATTTGATTATATGGATTAATTAATAACTCCATACATTTCTTTTAACTTTTACAAAAATAAATAGGATTATATCAAGCAATAATTATAATACTGTGCTATTGGTTTTTGTAAGCTTACTTAATATATAATACAGTAATAGCAAAAAGAGGGGGAGGAAATGGAATTATATTGGAGTAAAGTGTGTGTGTGTGTGTGTGTGTGTGTGTATGTATGTGTGTATCCAGAATTAATAGGTGATATGAATATGCAGTAGATTATAAAATATGAAAATGCCTATTATAACCTCTAAATGAACTACAAAGATCAAAAGTTTAGTAAAAAAAAAAAAAAGAATCAGTAGAGGGGTGCCTGGGTGGCTCAGTGGACTAAAGCCTCTGCCTTCAGCTCAGGTCATGATCCCAGTGTCCTGGGATCGAGCCCTGCATCGGGCTCTCTGCTCGGGGGGAGACGTCTGCTTCTCCCTCTCTCTCTGCCTGCCTCTCTGCCTACTTGTGATCTCTATCAAATGAATAAATCAAATCTTAAAAAAACAGTAGAATAACTAAAAATGTACATTGTTTAACACAGAAGATGATAGAAACAGAAGAGTAAAGACAGAGTAAACAAAAACAAATAGGAAATTGTAGCTATAAACACAACAGTATTTGTCACAGTATTAATTAGTGACAATATTAGTGACAGTATTAATATTGATAGTGACAAAGACTCAATATATCAGGAAAATAACACAATTATGAAGATCTGTGTGCCTAAAAAAAGAAACCCAAAATACATGGGACAAAGAATGACAGAATTGAAAAGAGAAATAGGTATTTCAACAATAAATAGTTGGAGAGTCAGTATTCATTCTCAATTATTGCTAAAACAACTAGAGAGAAAGTCAGGAATCTAAAAGACTGAACAACACTATCAAGAAACTTGAGCTAACTCCACCCAACAACTCTAGCATCCTGCTTGTCAAGAACTCATGGAAAAATCTCCATGACTAACCATATGCTAGGTCATAAGAATAGTCTCAACAAATTTAGTGTAAAGCATGTTTTTGGTTTTTTTTTCCCCCCAGGGTAGAATTAACTTAGAAGCAACAACAGATAATTCTGGGCAGTCACCAAAGGTTTGGGAAATTAAACAAGACACATCTAAATAATGCATTGATCAAAGAAAAACAAATCAGAAAGAAAAACAGAAAATATTTTGAACTGAATTAAAATGAAAGCATATCAAAATTTATGAGAAGCAGTTAAACAAGCACTTAGAAGTAAATATGCACCTTTAAGCATCCACATCAAAAAGGATGAAATTCTCAAGTCAACTATCTAAGCTTTTGCCTTAAACTAGAAAAAGGGTGCAAATTAAACCTATAGCAAGCAGAAGGAAATTAGTAGGAAAAAATAGAGAAGAAATCACTGAAATAGAAATAGAGTAAAGCAAAGGAAAATTATTGAAGGCAAAAGTTGATTCCTTGAGATCAACAAAATTGACAGACCTTTAGCTAGACTAATGAAAAAAGCAAAACACAAAAATTAACAAAATAAGTTTTAAGGGAGAAGATATCAAACATACAGCCTTATGTATCATGGATGTCCTAGCAGTGGAAGAGAAAAGGACAGAGAGAATATATGAAGAAATAATGACTGAAAACTTCCCAAATTCGATGGAGATCATGTATGTAAATCTCAATGCATTCAAGTAAGATGGACTTTGAGATTCACACAGAAACACATTATAATCAAACTTTCAAAAGCTGAAGATACAGAGTGAATCTTGAAAGCAGCAAGAGAGAAGCAAATTGTCACATACAAGGGATTCTCAATAAGATTATTAGCAGATTTATCATCAGGAACTTAAGATTCTCATCATAAGGAAAAATGTAGCTTTATGAGGTGATGGATGTTAACTAGATATATTGTGGTAATCATTTATCAATATATACATATATCAGATCATTATGTTGTATAACATTAAGGTGTAATGTTATATGTTAATTATGTCTTAATAAAACTGGAAAAATGAAATATTACTAAGAAGATAAACTTTGGACACCAGAAAACAGTGGGATTTTATATTCAAACTGGTAGAAGAAGAAAACTGAGCAAAGGATCCATTATCTCTATTATCTGGCAAAATTGTCCTTCCAAGTAAGGGGCAAATTTAGGCAATTCTTGATAACCAAAAGCAGAGGGAGTTTATGACCAGTAGACCTTCTCTGCAGGAAATGCTCAAGTGAGTCTTAAATGATGAAAAGACATTAGACAGTAACTCAAGGCTGTATGGAGAAATAAAGATCTCAATAGAAGTAAATACATGAATAGTTATAAAATCTAATGTTATTGTAATAATAGTTTGTAACTGCACTTTTTGTTTTCTACATGATTTAAAAGACAAATACATTTAAAGAAAACAGTTATTAGGGTAAAAGCTAGTATTACTGTAACTTTGGTTTTTAGCTCTAAATCCTGTCTTCTATATAATTTAAAAGACTAATGCACTTCAAAGAATTAATAGTTTACAGTCTGGGGACACATAGTTTATAAAGAAGTAATTTTGTGACACCAGCATCTTAAAGGGGTGGGACTAGATCTGTGAAAGAATAGAGAATGTGTATGTTATTGAAGTTAAGTTAGAATTAATTTAAATTACAGAGTTAAAACTTTACGATCTTAATGTAATCCCCATGGCAACCACAAAAAAAATAGCTATAGAAGAAATACAAAAGGAAATGAGAGGGGCACCTGCGTGCTTAGTTGGTTAGGCAGCTGCCTTTGGCTCAGGTCATGATCTGAGAGTCCTGGGATCAAGCCCCGCATTGGGCTCCCTGCTTGGCAGAGGGCCTGCTTCTCCATCTCCCTCTGCTATTCCCTCTACTTGTGCTCTGTCTCTCTTGGTCAATAAATAAATAAATAAATCTTTTTTAAAAAAATGAGAAAGGAATTTAAGCATTTCACTACAAAAATAAAACTAAACACAAAGGAAGACTATAATTCAGGAAATGGGTAAGAGAGAACCTATAGGGGCTATAGAAACAAATAACACAAAGATAAAGGTAAGTTCTCTTTATAATTATTCTAAGTATAAATGGATTAAACTTTCCAGTTAAAAGATAGAGATTGGCAGAATGGATAAAATATATAACCTAACTGTGTGTTATTTATAAGAAATACACTGAATATCCAGAAACACAAAGAAGTTGAAAATGAAAGGATTGAAAAAGACTTCTCTTTTTTTTTTTTTTAATTTCTTTTCAGTGTAACAGTATTCATTGTTTTTGCACCACACCCAGTACTCCATGCAATACGTGCCCTCCTTAATACCCACCAACTGGCTCCCCTAACCTCCCACCCCCCACCCCTTCAAAACCCCTTGGGTTGTTTTTCAGAGTCCATAGTCTCTCAAGGTTCACCTCCCCTTTCAATTTCCCTCAAATCCCTTCTCCTCTCCATCTCCCCATGTCCTCCATGTTATTTGTTATGCTCCACAAATAAGTGAAACCATATGATAATTGACTCTCTCTGCTTGACTTATTTCACTCAGCATAATCTCTTCCAGTCCCATCCATGTTGCTACAAAAGTTGGGTATTCATCCTTTCTGATGGAGGCATAATACTCCATAGTGTATATGGAC
>PISX010014857.1:0-51625 GCA_004024625.1 Mellivora capensis | reverse complement strand
TGGATCAACCAGGAGATCAAAGAAGAACTTAAACAATTCATGGAAACCAATGAGAATGAAGACACGTCGGTCCAAAACCTATGGGATACAGCAAAGGCGGTCCTAAGGGGGAAATACATAGCCATCCAAGCCTCCCTCAAAAAAATTGAAAAATCCAGAATACAACAGCTGTCTCTACACCTTAATGAACTGGAGAATCAACAACAAATTAAACCAACTCCACGCACAAGAAGGGAAATAATCAAGGTTAGAGCAGAGATGAATGAGCTAGCTCTCATTTTAGACCCCACACTAATGCTTATTCTTTTGTTAACTCATCTGGTGAGTTTTTTATTAACTCTTACCATATAATTTGTCAATGCTAGATCCTGGAGAATGTACAAACATTCATCAAATATTCAAGACATAGGCTCTATCCCTCAGAGAGTTTCAATTATTTCAATGGAAGGGACCAAGCAAGTAAGGACAACAGAGATCTATAATAGCATGTTGAATGGATATTCTCATAGATCTCTGTGCTGCAAATGAATTAGGACCACAAAGAATGGGGCGACCCATTTTACCTCAAGGAATGAGGTTGGAAAAAGATCCCACAGAAAAGGCAGTGCCCATGATATATCTCAACAGACAGATGTCTGTCAGTCACATGTAGGGTGGGTGGTAGCCTTGCCATGTGTAGGTGCAGCTTAACAAGCCCCTAGAGATGCAATTGGCTCTGCAGAGCTTGGGGTTCCTAGTGTGAATCTCACACACCCACAGATACATAAAACCATCTAATGCAAAATCATTTAAATAGTAGAAATAGCAAAAAGATTGCCCTATAAGGGGTGCCTGGGTGGCTCAGTGGGTTAAAGCCTCTGCCTTAGGCTCAGGTCATGATCCCAGAGTTCTGGGATCAAGCCCTACATCGGGCTCTCTGTTCAGCAGGGAGCCTGCTTCCTCCCTCTCTGTCTGCCTACCTCTCTGCCTACTTGTGATCTCTGCCTGTCAAATAAATAAATAAAATCTTAAAAAAAAAAACCACCAAAAACATTGCCCTATCAGTTTTGGTTGGGAGGGAGGACAATTCCTCTGTTACAAACTATCCCTTTCCTCTTCCTGCTCCAAAGACTTATAGGAGTCTCCCCTTATCCACTCTTCTGCTTTTCATGGTCTCAATTACCTACAAGCAGATGACTCCTTCTGGACACTATGTCACAACACCTATGTCATTCACTTCACTTCATCTGATCATGGAGGCATTTTTATCATCACAAGTCATCAAAAAAGGATGACACTGGACAATGAGATATTTTGAGAGACAGAGACCACTTCCGTGTAAATCCTCTTACAGTATATTGTCATAATTGTTCTCTCTTACTATTAAGGTTGTTAATTTATTACTGTGCCTATACATACCTAGGAAGAAGTTATAAACTAAACTTCTTCCTGGGTATGTATGTATAGGAAACAAAACACATTACATATGAGGTTTAGTACTACCCATGTCTCAGACATCCACAGGAGTCTTAGAGCATACTCTCCAAGGATAACGAGGGGCTACTGTGCAAAGCTGAAGGGGTGGAGGGTCCTTTGGTTATTTAAACCTTTAGTAAGTAAGTAGTTAAAGCTGGGATTCTAGGTCAGGGGTGGCTAAGCCCAAAGGCGGGACACTCAGTCACAATATTCACTCCATCTTCCAAGCAACTGGAGAGTAAGGGACGTAGGGAAACAATACTCTTGTTCCAACCTTGCCAGTATGTGGTCCCTGGGCTCTGCTTTAATGCAAATTCAAATATTCATCTAGTGAAAAGCACGTGGATGACCTTAGGTTAGATGTTTTTATCCTTGTCACCTCATTTTGTCCTCAGCGTGTTTTTGAGTCTTGTATGGTTTCCTTCATTCTATAGGTGGGGAAACCAGAGCTCAGAAGTAACATGGCTTGTCCAGGACCACCCAGCTAGTAAGCAGCTCACCTCCACCTGTGGCAGAACTGGAACCGCTTGTCATTCTTTTCTCCTGACGCCGAATCTGATGATGCCAGGACTATCTGGATAACAACGTACACTGGTAGACCACCTAGAGCTATAAAGTAGTTTAGCCGCACCTCACTTCCCTCTGCAACAAGATGCATTATCCCCTCCTATAGCAAAAATAATTGAAAATTAAATGTCAGTTGAGTTGGCAAGTCACACAGCCAAGAAACAGCTGGGCTTCTTAACTTAACTCACCTCTTACTTTAGCCTGATATTTCATTTCCATATTTGGAAGAAATCCATTTATTTCTGGATTATCTTTATTTCCCCAGAATAATATTTCAAGTATAACTATTTAATATGGAAAACTATTTTTGTTCATTCTGGAGTTAAAAAAAGCAGGGGCTGGTGGTGGCAACATTTGATGGATTAAATATTAGTTGAGCCACAATCTGAGAACCTGTTTTTATTCTCTTAATTTGTTAGCAACCATGACAAGTTTGACTTCTTTTGAGGGAAAAAAAAATTTAAATGGCCACAACATTAAACTTTCAAAATATTTGCAACAACTTTTTTCTATAAGCTTTAGTCTTACTCCTTAGTATTATCACATTTGACATAATTACACCCTGTAAATACCTCAAACTTGTAATGACATCCTTTCAAGAATTATTACTAATTATTATACTTGACATGACAAATTAAACATGTTGTTTGATGTAATTATACTAAATAATTCAAAATGCTAATTATGCTTAGAAATAGCAATTAGCATAATTAAGTTAAAAAAATAAGCTACTGTAAATTTTGCTACTGATTCAGTATCACAAACTGGAATTTTCTAGATTTTAATGAAGATTGACAGATGTGACTTCTAAAATTATATCTTTAATCAAAATGATGAGACATTTTCAATGGCTTCAAGATCCCTGGAAGAGATGATAAGAGAATAAAAGCTTGGTGGCTAGGGACTGTCTGAAGGGCCAAGTCTTTAGAGGTAGCCGTACTTGAGTGTGAGTTCCCACCTGGTTCCCAAATCGCCGCTGACTGGGTAACTCCAGTCTAGAGATGCAGTGCTTTGAAATATTTGTCTTTTCCTCTACAATTAGGTATTCTATTTGCCTATAGGTCTGATATAAATACTAGGATATTGAAGACATTTTAGCACCCCTGTGCTCATTGCAACACTATTTCCAACAGTCAAGATATGGAAACGACTTTAGTGTCTATCAAAGGATGAATGGATAAAGAAAATGTGGCACATTCACACAATGGAATATAATTCAGCCATAAAGAGGAAGGAAATTTTGCCACATGACACCATGGATGAGCCTTGAGAACATCATGCCAAGGGAAATAAGCCAGTCACAGAAAGACAAATAGCATACAATCCATGCATACAAGACATCTAAGACAGCAAATGCATTGACTCTAAGAATGCACAGAGGAAGGATGCATGGAGAAAAGAACCCATGGTAAAGGCAATAGATATTTGGAAGAGGTGAGATGGAGGAAAAGGTGCCCAGGGGTGGGGGCATGGGGAGACTCTGTCTGTTCTGCTCTAGCCCTTGCTCTCCACACCAGTGTCAGATAAAGCCCTGTAGGGGCTTTGCATACTTTGTTGTCTATAGGATTTTATTCTCAAAAGGGACCCATTGCCTGATGATGATGATGATGATGATGATGATAAAAGGTAGACAATAATGGGACACCGGAGTGGCTCAGTCAAAAGCATCTGCCTTTGGCTCAGGTCATGATCTCAGGTTCTGGTGGTTGCCAGGGGCTAGGGGAGGGGGAAATGGAGATTCACCCGTCAATAGGCATATAGTTTCTGTTCAGGGAAATAAATAAGTTACAGAGATCTACTGTGTAGCATAAGCCTATAGGCAACAATAATGTATTGTATGTTTAGTAATTCAAAGAGAGTACTTCTCATATCAAGTATTATTACCACAGCAAAAGATTTTTTTTAAGAATAACCTAAGGATGGGGGCGCCTGGGTGGCTCAATGGGTTAAAGCCTCTGCCTTCGGCTCAGGTCATGATCCCAGGGTCCTGGGATCGAGCCCCACATCGGGCTCTCTGCTTGGTGGGGAGCCTGCTTCTCCCTCTCTCTGCCTGCCTCTCTATCTACTTGTGATCTCTCTCTATCAAGTGAATAAATAAATTTAAAAAAAAAAGAATAACCTAAGGATGTAAAGATATAAAGTGCCTGATACAATGAGTGACCCCTAGGAAGGGCTCAGTAAGTTCAGGTCTCCTGAATCTTGCTCATTAAAGTTAAGGATATATTGACTATAAAATTCCTAGGCAACCTGGAAATAAAAGGTGGAGATATATATAGATATAGATATAGATATCGGTAGATATACACTGGTCTGAGGGGCACCTGGGTGGCTCCTCGGTTAAGTGTCTGGCACTTCATTTCACTTCAAGTCATGATCTCAGGTTCATAGGATGAAGCACGAGGTCGGGATCCATGCTCAGTGCTGAGTGTGCTTAGGATTCTCTCTCTCCTTCTCCCTCTGCCTCTCCCCTCACTCTCTCTCTCTCTCTCTCTCTAAAATAAATAAATAAATATTTAAAAAGAAAAAGAATCAATGATCTGAAACAGAAAGCAAACAATCTCTAATTTGTCGATTTGTGAGGACGTGGGGAGGTGATATTTGTAAACGTGTGACTCCTAGAGTGTCTGACACAGTCAGCTCTGCACAAATGATAGTTTCTTTTCCCTCTTAAATATATTTTTAAACTTGAAGTGGGATCGTTTCGTAAGAGCCCAAGGTCAGTGGGTAAGTTAATACAGGATTTGAACTCAAGTCTGAGACTGACAGTCTCTTTTTGTTATGCTGTTCTGCCATGAAGGGGGATGCTTGGCCATGCCCCTGCCCCAACCGCCTCTCAAGGCTAACCCTCCTCTTGCTCTTCTGGGTGTGTTCCATTGTCCTCTGTCCAGGCTCTAGCCACCCACGGGACTGCACTTCACAGACAATGTGGGGAACATATTCAAGCTGCCAGCCCTGTGGGAAGGTGATTAACACGTACACTCCTAATGCCAAATCAGCATCCCTGAGATGTCAAGGCCGGAGAGCGAGACACAACTTTTATTTGAATCTTGACAACTTTCTCCTTATTTATAAAACACTATGATAAAATAATTTTTGTCTAGGTGAGACAGCTTATCAGACATTTCATCAGGGAAGAATGACTGTCAAAGGCACTCATTTTTTTTTTCCAAGATAAAAAGACACAGAGCCAGAATCTTGTACGGATATAAATGAGCTGCCTGGCAGGAACTCACTCCCAGAGGAGGTTGGAGAAGGTCCTATCAGCTCAGGAGCTGGAGGCATTAGGTGCATCTTGGCTTCTGCTCCAGGTCAGTTAGTGAGCCGGGAATGAAAGACTGGACCATCCAACCTACCTGAGACCTTGAACTCCACAATGCAGGTGGATTTCTGCAGCCAAAGTGAGAGAAGAACAAAACATGAGCACACATTTTTAAAGCCCAACTATGTGCAAGTTGACTTCTGCTCAGCACATTCTTAGAGAGGGACGAGGTGAGGTTATTATACTGTTGAAAAGACACATTTCTGACAAGGTTATCCCAGGGACACAGCATGAAAAACATGGTGCAGAATAAGAATCAGGAGAAATAATTTAAATCCTAAGAAAGAGATATGGTGATTTAATCCATTAATCTTTAAATGAATCCACTAGGTAGGTACATTTTACTCACTACTGACAGAGGTGCAAAGGGGTGTGTGTGTGTGTTACAGTTCCCAGCCCACAAGGATGGACTGGGGAGGACCTAGTTTCAGAGACAGATGGGATGGGACACTGGCTTTTTCCACTTCTGCTGGGTGACCTTGGGAACATTTCTTAACTTCTCTGAGTCTAAAGTTACTCAACTATAAAATGAATGAGGGTCAGAGGAATGGTGTCTATGGCACAGAGTTGTTAGCATCATGCTGGAGGCCCTTCCACAAGACTCATTTTTGTTGCATTTCCTCATAAGCCCTATCATTCACACAGCAGCCTAAGCAAATATACTTGGTATTTATTCTTTGCCCATTTCCAATGCAGAAGCCCACCTTTTCTGGTGTCTGTGCATAACTACGTGAAATGTCCCAATTACAGAAATGTTAAGTGTAGAACATGGAATCTGGAGGCAGAAAATTCAAGTTTTAGTGTGGCTTTGCCAATTACATGGCAGGTGGCCATGGAAGCCTCACCAATCTCCCTGAGTTGGAGTCCATTATTTGTAGAATGTCAGACTATTAGCACACAGTGGGAGAGAAGAAGCCTGGGCACAAAGGTAGTAGACAGGACAGACCATGATATGACTCTAGCTGGGACAAACAGAGGCACCAGGGGTGGAGACAAGATGTCACAGCAGGGAAGAATTCAGAAAAAAGATCAGGCAACAGTCCATTGATTGTTGTAGGGACCTGAGCAGAGGCAGAGGTCAAGTTTGGTTGGCAGGTCTGCATAAACAGAAACAGCAGGGAGAGAAAGTCCAATGGGAGAAAGTGGGGAATGTCTGGGGACAGACATTGGGTTTTATATTCGATGTGCTGAGTCATGATATACTGGGTGCTCCATGGACATCAATCCCTCAGGCTGGTTCAGTATCAGGGATGTAAGTGTGGATCATCTTCCCATAGGGGTGATAGCCTGAATGAGTTCTCCACAGCAGAGAAGGAAAAAGAGGGAGAGGAAGGAGGGCTGAGTTCTGGCACCCATTGCCATGGGATGTGGGCCAAATGGAGTGAGTAAAGAGTGCAGAGAAGAGTAGGATGGCAGGAACAGAGAACAGAAAGTAACCAGAGCAGTACATTGCCACCAAAGCAGGAAAACAGAGGATGGCAAACACAGAGGAAGGATGCATGGAGAAAAGAACCCATGGTAAAGGCAATAGATATTTGGAAGAGGAGAGATGGAGGAAAAGGTGCCCAGGGGTGGGGGCATGGGGAGACTCTCTCTGTTCTGCTCTAGCCCTTGCTCTTCACACCAGTGTCAGATAAAGCCCTGTAGGGGCTTTGCATACTTTGTTGTCTATAGGAATTTATTCTCAAAAGGGACCCATTGCCTGATGATGATGATGATGATGATGATGATGATGATAAAAGGTAGACAATAATGGGACACCAGGGTGGCTCAGTCAGTTAAGCATCTGCCTTTCGCTCAGGTCATGATCTCAGGGTCCTGGGATTGAGTACTGCACTGGGCTCCTTGTTTGGTGGAGAGCTTGCTTTTCCCTCTGTTTGCCACTTTCCTAGCTAACGCATGCTCTCTTTCTCTCTCTTTGTCTCTCTGACAACTAAATAAAGTCTTAAAAAAAAGTAGACAATTACTACTTCAGGCAACTACTCAGTATCTACTACCATAACCTAATTCCCATATAAATGTGTCATTTTCTCCTCCAATGGTCACTCTTTCCTGGTTTCTCAGCCTAGTATGGATGGCACCTCCAGTTTTCTCTGATTCTAATTCCTTCAGATTTGCCTCCTGACATTTTGTGTCATGGTTCTCCTTTGTAGCTCTGGGACAACAAAACTCTGGATGGTTGCCCCTTCTAGGTCTGAGCTGGGAAGTTAGCAGTGGACTCCACTGCATCTCTAGTTCAGTGAAGAACCCACATACAGGAGGGATAAGTGTGAAGTGATATCCAGAGCATATCATTAGCATAGCAGTGTTTGAGAAAAAATGGTAAGGAGGGAAAACAGGACACAAAAGCAGCAAAATGAAAGGAAATGACTGGTCTTTTCCAGATTGGAGGGAACACAAGCATGCTATACATTTGGAAAAAAACTGTCAGAGGAAATCAAGAACTGAAGTGTGTTAGAGAGCTGGAGAGAGAGCGAGCGAGCATGCAGAATGCAAGAGAGAACATCAGCAGAGGGAGATCTGAAAGGAGGAAAGCCCATCTGGTAGAAGGTAGTGAGTGCTCATTATCACTTAGAGATTGCTGAAGGAAGAAGAGGAGGACGAAGAGAGGAGGGAGTTATCTGGGAGTGGGAAGACGTTAAGTTCCTTCCCTCTCAGCCTGGGAATCTGGGTTATATCAAACACAACAGAAGCAAGGAAGAGTGGAAGGGAAAGGAGAGGCGGGGAGTTCACTGACTGCTTCGGCACTTATGTCCATTAGCCTATTTAATTACCGTAGTATTAAGCCACATGTGTTGACATGACTGAGAGAAGTTAAAAATCTGTCTTCAAAGTAAAACTATAGTTTGTGGTCCAGCCAGGATTTGAATCTGGGTCTATCTCATTCCACAGATTACATTTTTCCATTTATTTTTTTTTTCTCTCTCCCTATTTAGCCATGCTTCTCTCTCCTACTGTCAACAAGGTTTCGGTTAGTGGAATTTACACAGGGCCAGGTGTTCTTCTGTGACGTCAGAAACCACCAGCCAAGAAGCGCCTTTACATTTGTTCACAATTACAAATAAATAAGAAAGTGATTTTGTTTCTTGGAATCAAAAGGAAATATCAATCAAAAAGTCTCTTTTGCTTAGATTTCCTTCCTTAGCCGCACGCCACCAAGTTGCCAACAGACCCAGTTCAAAATCTGAATCATCCCAGACTTCTCCTTCTCTTGCGTGAACACGTCCCATTATGTCCCTTTCTAAATGTCACTTACAACCAGCCCCGCTCTCTTCTCTTGCTCTGGGTCCCCATCTTCACTTACTCAGAAGACTTGAACCTACTTCTCCAGCTTTTCAGCTCACCAATCCTCATCTCCCCTCCCTCTCACCATGATCCTACACCATCTTAGACATCAGGATCAGTCTCGCATTCCCAAAGTTCTTCTGTAGTCTCATGTCTGTGCTCATACTGGTCTCTTTGTAGAGTGACCATCCGCTCCTTTCCACCCAGGCTCACCTGGCAAACATCTATTTGGCCTTCAATGCCTGCTAAGGAGCCTTTCCTGACCTATTATCTGCACCCCTGTCCCCCCAAGAATTACATTCTACTCCCTGTGCAGATTTCCATAAGAGACTCTATATCGTACCTTTGTACTCACTCGCTGATGCATCTCCGACCTTCTCCGACCAGGGAGCACCTTGAGCCCAGCAACATCCCCATTCCTTCCTGAGCCCAGGGTCGGTACTGTGTGCCAAATGGGTGCATCAGTCAGGCACTCAGGACTGATTTTTGGCTGAACAACCACATTTATTTTTCTGGTCTACATTGGAATTTGTCATGATGTCTTTTGGAATTAAAGCCTTTATAAACATAAACCTAAAAAAAAAAACACCTCACAAGACTTAATTTTGTTTGTTTTCTTGCATGTGTTGTTTGTCCATCAGTTTAGGTTGGAAACTGGGTAGACAATTAGCATGAGAGCCCCAGTGATTACACCCACAATCTGCAACCCCTGAGTGGTGGGGAATAGAGGCCTTGGGTAGACTTCGAGTTTGTTTCCTTATTAGTAAATCACAGTGATTTCAAGAAAGTCACAAAGGAACTGTTTTTACTGAGAAATCACATGCTATAACTAATGAGGAAAGGAAAAAATATGTATTTTTAAATCCCACATACTAACACTATGCTTTACAATGAAATTATGTAATCAGGAAATTCTAAGCTTATACTTGGCCTAGTTGAACAGAGAGATGTTAATTTATCTGAACCTCCTGTGTATAACAACACGTCTGAAATGATAATGGCTTACAGCACTGCGCCTCTTGTCTGTCCCAGAGGCACTGACTTATCTAATCCTCACAGTGGATGGTAGCTTTCACCTGTTGAACAGAAATGGAAATGGAGGCTCTGATGTATTATGTGACTTGTCGGAGAACTTGCAGGAGAGAGCCAAGGGGTGAGCCAGGTCAGTCTGACTCCTTCTGCTCCAGAGCTGTACCCCGTGGTGATATATGGACCATAATTACCAAAACCCTGATAGAACCTCCTTGACTGTCTTTGAAACGCTTCAATAAGTCCTTCAGAAAAGAATTTTACATGAAGGAAAAAAGGAGTGAAATAAAGCTTAAGACACAAGCTACTCTGGTTCTAGTCCTGGCTTTGATGACAATAACTTCATTGTTTGACCTTGAAGAGTCATTTTTTTCAAACTTGATCCCAGTCAAATGAGGTATTTGGGTTTGCTAATTTCAAAAGTACACCTGTCTCTAACTACTTATGTTGTGGGAAAGCAGATGGCAAAACTAAAGAAAAAAAGATTGAGGGTATCCTCTTAATGACCACTTCTTATACAAGGAAGGATGCTCAGGCAAGCTTGCTGACAGCTGACCAACCCCTAGAATGCACCAATATTCATTTTTATAGTGACCATCTACTCTAATTAAGGAATGGGTTATCCACTCTTGTATGTTTACTTGGGTTTATTTTTTCAAGAAATTTGTCTTCTTGTGAATGCTCTACACATACGATATGTCTTAGCTTCTATTAATACAGGGGTAATATAAATTGCTGGTCTCAGGAGAACATTAGAACAAAATAAGGGACATTTTGCTAAAAGAAGCAGAATTAATGGCACATATAAGTGATTGACACCTCAGCCCAGCTGAGGCAGGAGGAAGAGTGCTGGTAAGGCTCCTATGAATCACTGACTCCGTGAGAGTTGACATCCTTTCGTTACATATTTTGTCCACGATCAAATCCCTTCTTCCTTTAAAGGCAAGAATATTGTGAAAGTTGTCTTTCTGCTTGACAAATACCATGTAGATGTGAATCCACATAGCCCAGGACCTCAGTGGAGAGTATTTTGGATGGTCCTATACTGACCCTGAGATCACATTTTGAGTTTTCTCCTTAGTACTATACACCACAATTTCTACGTACTGGGGAAGGCAAACCCTTCCATAAAGCATCCCTTTCTGATCTTAGTTACAAGCTCAACAGCTCTCTCTGGTTCTAGGTTTTGATAATAATTTATTCAATTCCTATTAATTCAATGACTTCATCTTTAAGCAAGATTTGTGGGTCAAGAGCTTGATTCGGTGCATTTGGACAACATGTTCCAAATACCAGGCTGTTCTGGGCACTAGAGATTCAGGGGTAAGCAAACGCACAATCTCTTGCCCTTGAGGTTTTTTCCAGCTAATAGGAAAGACGAGTATGTAAAAAGCAAACGTTATTTAATCTGATATGGGCTATAAAAAAAGAGAGTGCACGGCACAGTGAGCCCTAAGAGGATGGTGGCCTAATTCAGAATAAGAGAAGGTTGAGTCAGCATAGACTATGGTATGTGATGATAACAAACAACTCTCAAATCTTAGCAACTTATAATACCCCTGAATTTTGGACTCAGTTCACTTGACTGTCACAGACTGATTTAGGGTTGCTCCACACCATATTTATTCTGGAATCCAGGCTGGAGATGCATCCCCTGCCTGGGACATGTGGACCTCTCACCACAGGACAAGTGGTAGAATGGCATATGGGTCAGAAGTGCCCCTTGTCACTTCCTGCTACCTTTTAAAGCAAATCACGTGACCAAGACTGGCAGCCAGGTTTAGATTAAATGCTCCACATGAGCGACCCAAAAAGAAAAGGCATTTAATATTTTGAAAAATAATGCAACCTACCCCGGGGAGGGGGACGGGGAATGGCTGTTATGAATTATGGCTAGAGGATAAGGTGAGATGAAGGGTTGGTAAGAAATGAGACTTGATATTAACGCAGAAAATTGATTATGAGGGATTTTGTTGTACAAAGAAGGTTGGGCCAGGAATCATTATTAAATTGATAAATCTACCTGGAAGTGAGGGAAAGGGATAGGATAGTCAAATCCAGTCTGTGTTGTGCAAAATGATCTATTAGCAGTACACTACTGGTGGTGCAGAGAAAGAGACCACCTCTGAAGAGGTGATGGGAGTATGAGTTTGGGAGGTGAGGCAGAGTTGGGAAGGAAAAGAGAGCCATGGGAAATTGAGAAGGGGCTTTGGCTGCATTGCATATGGACCAGACCCGTGGAGAGAACACAATTTCTTTTTCCTTTTTCCATGACATGATATGTTACTACTAATAAAATGTCTGCTTTATTTGCAAATTACAACAGAGGAGAGACAATAAATACTCCGTGTCAGGCTCTGTGAGGGCCCAGAGGATCTGAAGAGGCTTTGACTCAGTGAAGCTCTCGCAGGTGCAGTATCCACAGGGAGAGATGAAAAACAAAATCCAGACCTGTTCAGGGATCACAGACGTGCCCCAAGATTGGCCTGCTTGTTCGCACAGCACCTCACAATGCACGGAACAGGGCTGGGAAGGCTGTGGGGGCTCCTCTAGAGGGAGACAGACCTGAAATTCAGTCCCAGTTGTCCCACTTACAGGCTGGTAGACCTGGGGCACTTTACTTCATTTCTTTGAGCCAATTTCCTCATCTAAAAGGAAGGAAAGAGAGGGGGAGGGAAGGAGGGAAATAAAGAAGAAAGGGAGGTATAGTAATCAAGATTCCCCAGGGAAACAGACCAGCAGGAGAGAGAGAGAGGGATCTGTTTTAAGGAACTGGCTCCCTGATTACAGACTCCTGGCAAATCTAAAATTTGACGGAGTAGGCCTGCAGGCCGGACACGCAGGCAAGAGTTGCAAGTTCAACTTCAAAGGCGATCTGCTGGCAGAATTCCTTCTTGTTCAAGGGAGGCCAATCTTTTGTTCGGCTCAAGTCTTCACGTGATTGGACAAGACTAGACGACCCTCTGGAGGGCAATCTGCTTCAATCCAAGTTCAACCATCTAAATGTGAATCTCATCTAAGAAAACACCTTCACAGAAACATCCAGAATAATTTTGGACCAAACATCTGGGCTCTGCAGCTCAGCCAAGCTGACACATCAAATTAACCTTCACAGAAGGGAAAGGAAAAGAAAGAAAGAGAAGAAAAAGAAAAGGAAAAGGACATGTGCTCTTCTGTGGGGAAGGCCCAGGACTTGTCACCAAAATGACACTTATTTTATTATTTTGATTATCATTATATCATTTTTTTTTCTGTTCATCCATCCTTTTTTTTTTTTTTTTAAACAAATGATGAAAGTGAGATTTGGACATGCTACATGCAGGCTGTCTATTTTCCCTGTCCTGTTGAGGTCATTCAATCACTGGATATGTGTGGTCATTTATCAGACTGCGGCTAATTCTGAGATGGACAGAATACCCAGGTTTTGTATGTAACTGACGTAATTCCCTCTTCAGCAAGACCAATCAGAATGATCAGTTGAGAGTACAATAGAATTCATTTGTAAATAACAGAAACAAAAACTGACCTAGTTTCTGCTGTCCAGTGGGCTCCAGAGTCTCCTTCTCTGCTTAAGGGGAGCTAAGATGGCCAAGGGGCTTTGTTCCATGTGGACATCACCAATTCATTTGCTGATTTAACAGGACATCATAAACATATTATATCTTGGCTGCCTAGCACAGCGCTGGGCTTTGAAGGGACCCAGAAAAGTAGAACATGCAGCATGTCCTGAATTCTCCCTGTCTTGCCATCTTATTTATGTCTAGGCCCTAATTTCACCCTCGTTTTATTTTCAGCTGGATTAAACTTTGAGACATATTAGCCTTCCTGATTTTTCTTTGTTTGTTTTAAATGATGGAATAGGTTGTAAGAGGACCAGGTGCTGCAGTCCTGCCTCACGGTTACACAGATGAGAAGCGTAGTATCGCTGTCTTGAACATGCTGTGTGTAGGGGTAGGTGCAGGCAAGTCGGAGAACCCAGCACCCAGGGGGAAAAGGCGGCTGGGAGCAGCATCATAAAGATCCATAATGACAGATCAATAACCACAAGCCCCTCCGGAGGGCCAGAGGGTCCAGAGCCCAAATCACATGGCTCATTGGTAGCAAAGCCGGACCGAACACCTGCAGACCCGGGCGTGGTGCGCTGCCGCTGACTTCCGTCCTAGTACCCCTCCCCCCCAGCAGGTGCAGCCCAGTCCCCGAGCTGAACTCCGGAGACAGCAGGGCAGTACTGCGGTATAAGAATAAAATTTGAGTCAGAAAAGAAAGATAAGAAAGGCCTTGGGTCCCAACTCTGCTATGCGTTGGATGTGTGCTCTTAGGGCAATGACCCTCCCAGCCTCTGGAATGGGAATAGGGATGCGGACTGTGTAAGGCTTGCCCAAAGGAACGATGGTGGGACTGTACGGAAGGTGCAGCCTGCACATCGCAGGTTACCGGGTAGGGTGCTTTTGCTTAGTGCTTTCTCACCCCCATTTGTGCAGGGCATTCTTAGGGACCCGTGGAAACGAAACTTCTGCTTTACCAAGAATTCTATTATCTCTCTCTCTGGACACAGTCATGCTCTTTTGATCTGAGATTGACAAAGAGGCTATTCAGAGGACTAATTACAGAACACATCCTGTGAGTGCCCCTCTCCCACCCACACACGGTTACTGGAGCTGTAGTGTGACAAGCAGCAAGCCTGGCCATGTGGCCTCAAACCTCTGGTACCTGTTGGCAGCAGTTACCCATAGCAACAGCAGGGGGAGGGGAGCTGTGAAGAAGGAAGTAACTAATGGTGTCTTTGGTTTTGTTTGTGAACTCTTTGTCTTTATGTGTATATATGTGTAAGGTAGGGCATCTTCAAGAGTGAGTGAGGGGAGTCACCGAGGGGAAAGTTGGAGAGGTACTTCCTGTCTGTGTTAATTGTGATGCTTTGTTGTTGTTGTTGTTGTTGAGAAAGGTGTAGGTGGAGACACTGCTTATACTCATTTATTTATAAATACACATGTAAAAAGTGGAGACCCAGCTTCATCTCACTCCAAGTCATTTGACTCCCCTTGGGCGGGAGAGATGGTTCATGCATCTCTGGAACTTTTGCAAGATGAATTTGGAGAGGAGTTAGGCTGAAGCACAGGACAGCACAGTCTCTGGGATCACACAGAAACTTCCGCCATAGAGAGACAAAAGCAGTAAAGTAGACCCAAGGCTGCTTGCAGTGGGAGTTAGGATGGTCCAGGGTTTGCCATCTCTGGATAAGGGAGCTAACAATGAGATGCTCTGTCTCATTAGACCACCATTCCTCCAAGCTGGGATTTACCAGAAACTTCTCTCCATGGCATAACTTCGGGCATATCACCAGCCTGCCTGTGTCTCAGGTCTTGGGGAATTTTATCCATCAGGTGAACTTTTATCCTGCCATTGCCATGGTGGGCTTCACTGCAGCATAGAAAGTTCCCAGCACTATCCCTAACTTCGAGTGGGACTCAACAAAGGCACGTTTTGTCCCTTTAAGGAAGCACACCAAGATGGAGCCCTGTGAAGAAGCTGAGAGGCAGAGAACACTTCCTGCCTACCTTTTTTGCTTGCTTACCTGTGTGATTCCCATCAACTCCATCCAAGATTTTGCCACTCCCTGGCTACACGAAGACCTAGGTCCATCCTTGCACCCTCTGAACTGCCTTTTCTTGGTTTGTAAATGGAGCTAAAGGTGCAAGCTCCTGTAGGTTGGGGCTTCCTGAGTACTGGGTATGATGTCACACAAAGCTCACTGCCCAGCATCAGGGTGCTGAGGCTTGGTCCCCTTGTCAGGACCAAAGGGCATGGCATGATACAACAAGCAATAGAGGTTTGGGATTTTGTGACTATGGAGAGAAAGTCTTTTGGTTGTTACTATTTTTCAATCTAAATACAAGTATCATATGAAGGGAAAGATAAGTTGAGGTGGGATATATAGTCACTTTGGGGGAGATTTTTTGATAGTGGGGAAATTAAGGTGAAGGGATATCGGAGACAAGAGAGAGAATTTAAACAATACTTTTCCTAAAAATGTTAATTCTCCCCAGGATCCCAAAGAACTTCATCTTTGTCTCATTTCCTTTTTGGTTTATTATTTTTAATGCAAGCATTTTCTTTCTTAACCATCAATTAATTTTTTTTTATTAGAAAGTAAAGGGACACCAGGGTGGCTCAGTCAGTTAAGCATCGGACTCTTGACTCTTGATCTCAACTCAGATCTTGATATCAGGGTCGTGAGCTCAAGCGCCTTTGGGCTACACACTGGCATTGGAACCTACTTAAAGAAGAAGAAGGAGGGGGAGGAGGAAGTGGAGAGGGGAAGGGGAAGGAGAAGGAGAAGAAGAAGAGGAAGAAAGTGAGATAAAAAGAAGGCACTAAAACCATAGACAATGCCACCATCTGAATATTCATCTTGCCATATGTATATATTCAAGTTTATATCTCAAGTATTTTACCGAACATGAAATATTATTCAATAACTATCAGTGTATTGATTTCTAGTGTAGCTTAACATTTTTTTTTACGGATTTATGAATTCTTCGAATTTTCTTTGAACTCCCTCCTGATGTCTTTTATTTGATCCTTGTTATTTTGATGTTTTCCCATTGGCTTTTTCAATTTGAATTTTAAAGTTTTAGGATATGAAAAATACTTTAATATGTATATATGCAAACCTGTTTTCTTTGTGATTTCCCCCCCATTGCTATGGAAACTCTTCCCAGTCCAGTAACAATTAAATATTCAATTAAATCCTAAGTGTGCTGTGGATTTAAGAATTGAATCCAACAGGATTCAATTTCAGTATATGACCTGCCTGAATATGTATATTTCAGTCTATGACCTGCCTGAGGTAAGAGTTAATTGTAACTTTAAGAGCACTCTTCGCCAAATTTATAAGCATATTTTAATGAAGAACTTACCTCCCCTTTATTTATTACATATCCTTGATTACATATTAGATTCTTATCTGCGGCAGGAATCATTTGACTGCTGTGTTTTCTGCCCCATATTTTCTTTGCCAACTTTGTGCAGCCACGATACTCTTAATTTTGTGGATGAGGGGTGCTTAGATGGCTCAACTGGTTTAGTTCTGCCTTTGGCTCAGGTCGTGATCCCAGAGTCCTGGGATCAAGCTCCTCACTGGGCTCCTTGCTGGCCTTCTTGCTCAGTGGGAGCCTGCTTCTCCCTCTCCCTCTGCCAGCTACTTCCCCTGCTTGTGCACTCTCTCTCTGTGTCAAATAAATAGATAAAAGCCTTAAAGAAATTTGTGGCTCTGTAAGAAATTATTACATATGATCAACTCAAGTCCTACATGTTGCTTTTGTTTTTCAATTTCTTATCTACTCCTATTTGTTAACAAGATGAAATTTAGAAACGTGTTACCTTTTAAAAACTCTAGCATATGATATAAATTGGGTTAAATCTGCAAATTAATGTGGAAAAGGCTGATATTTTTGCAGCACGACTTATTATTATATTGTCTCAATCCTATGATCAGATCTCCCATCTCATGTGATGAGCAGTATCCATTCCTGATATTCTTCCTGAATCAGTGCTTAGGGCTTCACCCAAGGGCTTAGACACTGTAAGCATTCATTACCTGTGAGATGACACAGAGCTCCAGGAATAATGTGTTGTTTCTTTGATTTTGGGATTTTTTGGCAGGAGTTCTGCTAGAATCCGTATATTCTAGGGTCTTCTGACCTCAATCCATGACAATTTCTAATGTATATGTACTCATTTTTTTCAGTGTGAGTTGATCCAATTGTATTTATCTTAAGGAAAGAATGTGAACCTATCAAATTTTTGAGAAAATTACCACTTTGGAGTAGCGTCTTTTTGCCCCCAGGATGTCTGTACAAATAGCACATAGCACATTGCATGTATAAAATTTTCCTCCGAGTTCCACATTATCTATCTATCTATATGAAGATTAATGATGAATATGAAAATAATTTTAGCATGAAACTTCATAAACATACATTATACTTTTTCTGAGCCCAAAGGTTCAGAAGCTAACACAGGGAATTCTCTCTCTCTCTCTATTTTTTTTTCAATATTTTATTTATTTATTTGACAGAGAGAGATCACAAGTAGGCAGAGAGTCAGAGAGAGAGGGGAAAGCAAGTTCCCTGCTGAGCAGAGAGCCCCATGCGGGGCTCAAGCCCAGGACCCTGAGATCTCGACCTGAGCCGAAGGCAGAGGCTTAACCCACTGAGCCACCCAGGTGCCCCTAACACAGGGAATTCTTATTCCAGCATTCCAAATGCCAATGACATCTAACAGTTTAGTTGACCATGAACCAAATGCTGCATCTGCCTCCCTCTGGGCCTCCGTTTCCTCAGTGGGAACTACTGAGGGTAGAACTGAAGATCACTGAGGGACCTCGGGCCAGTGAGTCCTCCGGAGCTATGTCCTCACCTGAGAAATGGAGTCAATCTCTACCAGAGTGGATGAGATGCTATCTCAAAGTGGGTGGAGCCCTTGGGGCATTAGCCATCCCCTGCCCTGAGGGTGGCTGACAGTGGAGAGGAAGAGAGCCACTGAGTGTGTTGAACCCAACGCCGTGACAATCCACACAACTCATGCCACCTCTGAGGACCACCAAGCAAAACCCAAAACAATTCAAAATCATCTTTTTCTGAAGCTCTGACAGCAAGCACTCTTGAACCGACATTGCATTTTCCTTTGAAAATTTAAAAAAAAAATGCGTTATAGGAAAATAAAAGTAAATGACAATAACAACAGTCAAATGTTTTATGACTGTCAAGAAAATGAAGAAAATGTAAGATGGAGACAGGCCCCAGAAGCCTGTCCTCAGCCTCCATTTTCTGTGAACTGGCCTCTGTTGGCCCCTCCCTTCAGAACCCCTGCCTCTCATACAGACTCAAGCCTCAGCCCCTCTGCTCTCGGTTCCCCCAACCTCTCTCTTCCTTCTGTCCTAGCCCCTGCTCTACCGTAAGTACACTAAAGGTAGAGCCCACATCAAAACGCTCTGTCGTGCGCCAAGTTCCCTGAAGAGTGTCTTCCCGTGAGACACTATGAAAAATACATTTTGAACTGGGCAGAAATGCTTTATAACTGAATATTTAATGACTACATTTCCTCCAGAATTAGGAAAGAAAATAAAACATTTCCGGAAAAGAAATTGAATGGGAAACTGGAAAAAACTCTGGGATCAGGCAGATCGGGGTGTGCATTGTGACTTCACTCAGTAGCTCCAGTCACTTAAGCTCTGTGAATGTCACTTTCCTCAGGAAGAAACGGGCTGATGGTAATTCCCACCTCGGGGGTGGCTGCGTATTGCATATAGGCAACGGTAAAGGGCCTAACAGGGTTGTTGGGCTCAGAAGGGACTCTGGGATAGAGCTTTCCCTCAAGTTCACCCCCAGAGTGCTCCAGAAGGGTGTTTTGTTGCAGAGGATGCCTTTTAAGAACTTGGTTTGTAACTTCCCCCACAAATGGAGGCCACCCTGTGGGGTGTGGACTACTCTCGCTTGCTTCTCTATCACCAGGAGGTTGATAACAACCCCACCAGAATAGACCATCTAGGGGGTGTCCTCCTGGAATTTGGTCAACAGCTATGAACTAAGCACCAGTTCTTTGGTCCGAGGATGATCTTGCTCTGTGGGCTCTCCGTTTTCCTGCAGACCCTGAAATATGCTGGCCTCCCCTCTGCTCCCACACCTTTTGCTTCAGGGACCTGGTGGTATTGTCTTTGGTCTAACCTCTGAATCCACACACAAGTGAAGGGCATGCACACACTGTCCTCCCTCTCTCCCTCGGTCCCCCAGTTCTGCTTCAGGTTCATACTGAGCACCTACTGTGCACAGGCCCTGTGGAAACAGGTGAATGAACCCCAGGCCTGGACCTCAAAGCAGACTGGCCACTGACATATGAAGATCTGAAGTGTGTTATGATGAGGACACACAATTCAAAGTGACGAGCGCTGCAGGCTCCCTGAGAGCAGAGCTAGAGTGTTACCTATACCTGGAAGTTTTTAGGAAGGATAATAGCGAATTTACCAGAAGGCAGAGATAGAAGGAGAAGGTCATGTCAGGCAGAGCAGATGATATGTATAAGTGCACAGAAAACTTTCTGGTAAAGAAGCAATTATAGTTAAAGCATGTCAAAAAAAGAGTTTCATTCTCAGAAAAGGATCAAGTTCTCTTCGTAATGACCAAATAGTTGTACAATCGTAGGACCTATTAAATTATCATCATCCTTATATGCATTTAAATTGAATCTTACACTTTATTCAAAATACTCTAGGATATGAATCCTAACGTTGCTTCATGAAGAAAAAGAAAAAAAACAGTGGCTAGGAATGAGCTTCACCCCTTACCATCCTCTGATCATCACCAGGGTACCTCTCTGTCCCCAGTTACTGACCAGCTAAGTAGGTATAATACCATGGCCTCCCTTGCAGGATCGCTGTCAAGGTCACTGGTGGTCTATAGGAAAAGTGAAGCAGGGGGCACACGGGGAGGCAGCCTCATCCCTCTCTGTGCTGAGCAGTCACATGGCACCAACAGGATCAGGCACCAGCATCAATTTGGGGGACACACAAGGTTATGGTTGAAAGTTCTCCATCCAAATGATGCCTGAGATCTGCTCCTTATTATAGCGCACAGTCAATTACACCGCCTCCTAGAGCAGCAGTGTTTTCCCAAGGAGATTACTCTTCAATTGATTTCACAGTCCTCCCTGGTATATAATCCCTCTGGCTATGATGGCATGCAGGCTCTTATAAAGACATTCTATACTGCCATCAAACGAAATTATATCATTTATACCCAATGTTGAAATAGGCACTATTTGGGGAGGTTAAAAAATAGATCCCCTAGCGGGGTGTCTGGGTGGCTCAGTGGATTAAGCCGCTGCCTTTGGCTCAGGTCATGATCTCAGGGTCCTGGGATCAAGCCCCGCATTGGGCTCTGTGCTCAGCTGGGAGCCTGCTTCCTCCTCTCTCTCTGCCTCTCTGCCTACTTGTGATCTCTGTCTGTCAAATAAATAAATAAAATCTTAAAAAAAAATAGATCCCCTAGAATAAAGCTATAATCAGCATGAACTATAGCTTTTAATTGCCTGGGAAAGTGAGACGCATTCTTGAAACCAAAGCACGAGACAGTAGTCATCGTCTGTAGAAGCACAGGGAAGCGTGTGCTGATTACTTCAGACTCTAAGCACCTGGAGGTTATGGTTAAAACTTCGTTTTCTTCTTCTCTAAGTCCCTCTTGCTGATCAATATTTTTTTTTTTCATTGTCATGGTCTTTTCCTGGGGATAGAGACACTTGGAAATCTATATATTTCATATACATGGAAGAAGAATATTTGGGGTGGCCCGGGACGGGGCGAGGGGCGGGGTGGGAAGGATCGGCTTCCAAGCAGAGTTTGGGTTTGCTAGATTACAGATGCTAGATTACAATAGCGGGTCTGTTTGTTAGGGAGAGACCAGCACTTGGGATTTGATTATTGGTTATCATTATTATTGCTTTCATTATATGATTACTGATGATACATTTCAATTTTTTTTTTCTAAACTTTGATGCTTACATTTCCTCCTCAACACCGGTATTGTGAGCGCCTGAAGGGCGGCCACTGTGTCTCACTTTCATTTCTCAACAGGTAGCGTAAGCCTACTACACAGTAGCCCTCAGATAGTGTTGGATTTCTTCATGTTAAAGTATACATATTTATATATGTATATACACATATACATTATATATCATATATGTATGCAGATCGGACATATATATATCTCTATATTTGTGTATATAGGTATATATTTATTAAAACCACACTCGCTGTGTGTCAGACACTGTCCTAGACATCCAAGTTTTCTGTTCCCTAAGAAGTCAGAGTGTAGAGGGTGAAACAGAAATGCCAGAAATATGCCTGAGCACGCCGGAAAAAGAAAGAAGGCTCAACCATTGCCAAGTGGACGGGGCAGGCTGCCCAGAGGGGAAAACATCTGACGCGGTCCTGGAGTAGCGATCTGCAGCTTGCCACCTAGGCAAATGAAGAAAAGACAAATGACAGGGTGTTTCTAATGGCAAATAAGTGAATAATTACAGGAATGGTCTTTCTGCTTTCATCATTCTGAAAAATTGAACCATCTTGCAAGAAGATCCCCCCACACCAGGACGCAGTGCGATTAGAAATAATTCTGATTCCAACAAAAAGATCACTTAGTTCAGTGCGTCCGCGAGGCACCGTTGGCCCCAAGAGCCACGCTGGGGAAGGAGAAAGTTTGGAAGGCTTGCAGGAGATCCTGCTCTCTCGTGGCAGGCATGGGAGAAGGTGGATCTTTCCAGCGGGCCGGGGAGACCTGGCACAGTGCATTCAGCTGCAGCAGCACGTGTCTGATGATAATGTGCACGGTCCTAACCCATGCCAGCCGGATGCTCGAGAAGCCCACCCTGAGAGGGAGTTAGGAGTAGCCGAGGTTTATGGGGGAAACCTTGTGAGGAATAAGAGTTCGGGGGGGGATGCTGGGCTGGACCCTTGAAGCCTTCGGAGCCCGATGCAGACTGGCCACCCATGAACAGGTACAGATCTGACCACTTCAGCCAACCTGAAAAGGAGCTCCAGAGCCAGGTTCACTATGAGATGTGCTCTGTCTGGGGAAGGATGGGCCAACCCTGGTACATAGCCACGCTCATCATTGTTTGGGGCTGCTTGGGAAGAACAGCCTTGACTTGAAAAGTGAGGCAGATCGTAAAGATGGCTTGCAGCATACTAGCTACTGTGAAGGGAGATCCTGGTGGTGCGCCCCCCAAGGCTGCCACCCCACAGAGCACCCAGCCCACACAGCCCCCGTCCCGCCTCCTCAGGAGCTTCTACATCTGAATTGGAGTGGCCACCGCCTCACCCCCAGCTTGGGGGCAGCTGACACTCTCTGGCCTTTGATGGATGACGCATGCCCACCGCCTGGATCCACTGTGCTGATTCTGCCCGGCAGCTTGCCCACTCTCTGCACATACTCCCTTTCTAATAAATGGACTTCACCTTTGCACCAGAGTCCGATACACCCCATTTCTCCAGTTCCTGTAGCATGGGTCCCACTGACCTCTATGGCCAGGCCAGGATATGACCATGAACTCCAAATGCAGGGCTTGCATATTGCAAAGCAAACTGCTTTTTCCCCAAGTCCTGGGGAGGAGGAAATGTGGCGGTGGCTCTGAACAGACATCCTAACCCAGAGGAGGAAACAGAAGATGAGAATGACAACTTTGCTTAGGAGCTCGCTTCATTGTCCAACCACCCTGCTGGGAAATTCTTCCACAGATCCGACCTAGGTTTGTCTGTCTGTGGCAGAAAACAGCTTTGTCCTGGGTCGTCCTCAGAGGGGGCAGCTGGCGAAAGAACTTCCTGTGTCAAATGACACAGTGTCCCACGCTGACATGTCCATGAGAGGGAAGACGGGGCTTCGTGCGTGGATGCGGTCTTGCGGACTTCGCTGACTCCAGGGAGACTGCCAGGGTGCAGCGGACAAGGTCCCAGAGAAAATCGGGAAGATCTGGCCTTACTTTCCCTCTCCTTACCTGCCTGCTGGGTCACCTGCCTAGGTCAGCTAAGTGCAGGAGCCCCATTTCCTCACCAGCAGTGTGCCTCCTAATGCCTGTCTTACAGGTATGCGACGTGATGGCGGGGCCCTGCGGCCTGTTTCTTTCTACATTTATTAAAAGAAAAAAAAATGCTACTAACTTAAAAGGGTTTTGAGTCCAGAAGAGAAAACTGACCAGCCCAAGCTCAAATTCATGGCAGAGTTCAGAATATCTCTTTCTTCAAAGTCACAGCATTGCCTTTATGATCCTCCATATCTCCCACACAGGTCTGAAGCTCCCTCATTGTCAAAACTGGACAAAGTTTTTTGTTAAATAAAGAGAGAGCCCCAGAGTACAATCATTTTCAAACCACGGGATATATTCCCAAGAGGAAACTATAGGCCCCAGGCTACCTGGCTGACACATACTGGGCTCATGACCCCTCCCAATGTCCCCACCTTCCACCAACTGAACTTGCGGAAAACCGTATGGTCCCTATCACCCCCCAGAGACTGACAGGTGGTAATTGGCAATGTGCAGACATCCACAGGGCCAAGGATTCAGATGTGGGCTGTCTTGGCCTCGGTCAAGGGTATAGGCAGTCATTTGAGACACCTTCCTGCAAAGCCAACCCCGCTGTGAATGGCCTTGTCACTGTTTCTACCTAAAATGAGCACTTAAAAAAATTTACCTACTGGCATCAGGGACAGAGGAACTCCTTAGTGCCAGAAGGTGACTTAGCACCTTTTATGTCGTACCGACACAATAGCTGAAGGGCACAACGATGGAGTGTCTGTTTATGACCCGGCAGGGCTAGAATCCAGGCCCTACATCCAGCTCCATTTCCTTCCCACAGCACCCCACTCAGGCTGTTAGGTGAATCTAACTCGGAAAATCCCACAGGCACATAGAGAGTTTCTTGTTCTCTCTTAATTCGGAATCACAGAGTTCTTGAACCTTGGGATTCTACTCGAGGGTGTGGCAGCCAATTTTCCTATAGTCCAATTTACTGCATGTTGCTGACAGCACTGTAACTCAGAACAAAGGCTCTGGGGACCACTTCACAGGGTCTGTAACCTGGACATGACACGCACTAGCTGTGTGTCCTTAGGTGAACCCCTTCATCTTTTCTGTCTCCATTTCTCTATGGAATAATGACACAAGTGGCATCACGTAGTTGAGGGATTAAATAAGTTGTTAGACAGTCACTGCTAAGAATGACTGACATGTAATAAGCACTGAATAAATGCAACACTTATTTCATTATTTCTATTTGATAGATAAGAAAACCGAGGTACTCAGATACAATGACAGAGGGTAAATTAATGGAAATGTAGAAATCTGCATCAAGGTTTCTGGAGTCTGGGTGAAACACCCTTCATCCATGTCAGTCAAATTAATAAAGTCACAATTTGTTGAGGCTAGAGAGGGCTTTCCACTCCCTTTTGCCCAGTGGCTCTGTTGTACAGGAGAGCCAAGGCCAGAAAGGGGTCCCCTTGGTTGTATACTGGCCACCTGGAAGATGACAGGAAATGATGACTGGCTCCTCTTGTGAACCTATGGAATTTCTAGAAGAAATTTTGTCTTTTTAACAGTTATTCTCAGAAAGCCAGACCAAAGCAGATTTGTGGAATGGTGTTTGAGAATCACTGAATTAGAGCTTTCCAGCCTGGCTTAGACGGAATCCTTGGTTGACCGGATTAATACTTCTAGGCCAGTAATCTATAAATGATTTTATTTTACCTCTCTTTTACATACATTTATTTATTTATAAATTATGTGCCCAGACTACTGTGCCCAAAATACTATGTTCATTATTGAACTGACAAAAAATGTAAAAAATTTAAAAAGGAGAGAGTATAAGATAAGAATCAGTAGAAGTTCCATTATTGTCTTTCCACTACAATGGGTCACCCTCAGCACTGCCTGAGGGGCACACCCCATTTTCAAGAGCATAGCTCAAGAGACTTAGATATTGTTTGTTGCAAGGCACCAAGGAGCATGTAATCAAACACGTGCTTCCCAGTCCCCTACCCTCTTCTGTCATTGATGACACAGTTGTGAAGGTGAACCTGGTACACTATCACTGATGGTACTAACTTCCCGGACCTGAAGGAGCTGCTGAACTGGTCATTGGAATCCAGCATGTGTTGGGAAGACTCAGTATGCCCCCTTCTCTTTCCTCCCCCAAGGGCAAGCGGTGCTAATCGAATTGGTCATGCATTGAGTCAGCTCTCCTGGTGGGTGGGTCACTGTGTGTCTAAGATTATCACTTGGCTGTGGCTCTTGCTGCTTTGTCCACATCTGGCTGGAGGGGTAGCCTGATATTTCCCTCTCTTCTCTAACTCCAGATCTTCAGATTTGGCTTAAGCGACTTAAAGATACATATGTATTAGGCTACATGCTTCCTTGAGTTCTGACTAGACACCACACTTTGTTGACAGCACTTTGCTTTGATCCTTGTGTCCTCACAGGAAGGATGGGTAGTTCTGTCTCATAGACATGGGCCCCTTTGCATCATCCAGATGGTCTCTGCTACTGCAAATTCTCTACTCACCAAAGATCACTGTGATTTCAGTAACATTTGCTTAATATGCTTTTTAACAAGCAACTGTAGTTCAGCTAAAGCTCAGCTAGCACAAATTCTGCTGGCTTTGAACCAGCTAATGTGGGTTTCATCACTGATGCTTGGGTGACCATGAACAAACCAACCAATCTAACAGGATCTATGTTCTCATCTGTGAAAGAGAGGTACTAATAACCCTGCCTACCTCATTTGACTGGTATGAGATGAAATTTGTAAATGCTCTCCATATACTTAAAAAAAAACGAATGAAAAGGATATGGAGCCAATGGAAAAAAATTGTTTTTAATGCACTGCAATCTGAAACTCAGTGGGCTTCTTCTGTTTAAACAAAATTCTCATTGGAATGAGCATACTAAGAAAATTTGGTAAAGACCTTGAGAGATAGGGAAATTTTGAATAAGTAGCAATCATTCATTCTTCATTCCATGGGAAATACATACTGAAACCCAGACACACTTTGCCAAGAATTACAAAAAGAAGGTGAGCAAGACCAGTTGTGGCCCTCAATGAATTCACAGTCTAATGAGAGGCAGAGACAGAGAGAGTGGGGTGAGCAACCATGCAATTACAGGGCAGCGTGCTAACTTCTGTGATGGGGATGTGAACTCGGAGCTGGGAGTGAACAGGAGGGCCACCCAACCCGACCCAGGACCGGGGAGAAGTTACCTGAAATACATGCTGAACTATACAGAAGACTAAATAAAACTAAAGGTGCGAATGATACGTTCCAAGTGGAGGGGAGGGAAAATATAAAGATTTTGAGATAAGAGAAGGCTTTGCACCTTCAGAGATTGCCAAGAGCCTGCATGGCTAGAGGCCCCTCTGCATGTGAAGTGTCAAGAGGGAGAGGTTGATAGGGACATGGAGCAATGGAAGCTTGAATCTGAGAAGGGACATGCTATTGACCTGCATTTTAGAATCATTCTGGAGACTCCTTCAATTAATTCTGTGCTGGTTTGAGTTCAAGGCGGGGTTTTCCAAATCTGGCTGAGCTATCAGAATCATTCCCCTGAATGTACTAAATTCAGATTCCTGTAATAAATTTGGATTCCTGGGCTTTACTAAATTTGGATTCCTGGACTTCGTGTACTGAATTCGGATTCCTGAATTCCATGTCTTCTAAACCTGAGTCCAAAGATGTGTCTTTTGAACATGTTCCCAGATAATTCTGAGAAAGTCATACCACTAAAGGGGGCTTAATGGTGGCCCCCCAAATGATATGTCTGTGTCTTGAACCCCCTGAGCTGTGAATGGTGCTTTATTTG
This sequence comes from Mellivora capensis, assembly GCA_004024625.1. NCBI lineage: Eukaryota > Metazoa > Chordata > Mammalia > Carnivora > Mustelidae > Mellivora > Mellivora capensis. The sequence continues at coordinate 24,570 of PISX010014857.1, read as the reverse complement.
GAGAAAGAATCATTGCAGTATATCCTGGGTTATGTAGGTAGGCTCTAAATGCTAGGACACATATCCTGGAAGACAGAAGATGAAGAGGAAGCAATCTGACTGTGAAGGTAGACATTGGAGTAATGTGGCCACCAGTCAAAGAACATTAGGGGCCACCAGAACCTGGAAGAGACAAGGAACTAACTGTCTCCCCTAAAACCTCCAGATTGCACGAGGTTCTGCCTGCCCCGTAATGTTATGCCTCTGGCCTGGGAAAGAGTACATGTCTGGTGTTTTGAAGCACCCATTTTCATTGATTACAGCAGCTCTAGGAAACTGGTACATCAGCCAGCCATAATTTTGTTTTTCATTTGTTTGCTGCCATGAAGGTAGGAGAAATGGTGGCAGAGTCTGAGGCAAAAACCTCATCAAGTGGTAGAAGGAGTTTGTTGAGAAAGACCCTATCAAATTGCACAGCAATAAAAAAATTTTCCAACCTGACCTGGAGTCCAGCCCTGACTTAAGCTGAGCTCTGAACCGAGTACCTTCTTCCTCCCCCACCGAGCCCCCCACATCCTTCCAGTTCACCCTGTTTTTGCTTTCTGGTGCTGAAAGTGGTCATGTTATAGACAGTCTTGCCAATAAACACACCTACTTCTTTCTCACGGGGAACCTCAGTCACCGACTCTCCAGGGAGGTCTCCCAGTTACCAACAGCCCTGAAAAGCACCTGCTTCCTTGGGTGCAGTGGACTAACAGAGCACTTCATTAGTGCTGCTGGCCTGTCCCCGTCACAGGTGCTGTGTAGGTCAGAAAGCACGTCCCTGAGTTATCTGGGACCCTCTAGACAGACATCGGGAACTTTCTAGACTCCTTTGTGGGGCTATAAAGAGAAAGTCTCCTTCATGGGATGTATTTGAATGCACGTATGTATTTGTGTATGTTTGTCTTTGTGTGTTTCTGTGTGTTTCTGTTTCTGTGTGTCTGTCTCTGTGTGTTTCTGTTTCTGTATTTTCTGTTTCTGTATGTGTGTATGTGTGTATTCAGCCTCTTTGTAGGAACTATTTCAGAAGTACCTTTTATGATACTGAAGAAATTTCCTGAGCGTCTAATGTAACCCAGGCCCTGTGGGGAACATGGAAGCAAATTAGATTCAATATCTGCCCTGAAAAATGTTCACAGCCTAGTGGAGGGAGACGCAGCATAATGCAAAAGTTGAGGAAAATGACTTCAGATTCACACAAACCTTCATTCAAATTCAGGCTCTGCCTTTCATTAGCTAAGTGATTATTAGCAAGCTTCCTAAGCCCATGAAGCTTTAGATCTGTAAAATGAAAATAATATGTTATCTCAAGGTTGTTGAAAGGATTTCTTGAGTCAGTAGATGCAGAAGCTTTGATCCAGTGTCTGTTCCATCCTAGGCACTCAGCAAAAGAGAAATATGATTATTTTATTTGTGCTATAATAGATGTGGGCCGGCAATTCAGTAAACACAACAGAAAAAAAGGAACTAAGGTTGGTGGAGTCAGGCAAAATTCTTCAGAGCCAAAAGAGGGGAAGGAGGAAGCTGCCAAAGTCTCTGAGATATAGGGTTCAAGCAGAAAGAGGAGTTGAGTCTGGGGAGGTAGAGTCGTCAAGAATCCTGGCTGCTACCTTAATCTTGATCATTTTACCTTGACCTGGATTCCATTTTAACTTTGACTATGCATTGATGAGGAAAAAAAATCTACATGGTTTTGTAAATTGATGTTAGTTGAGAATTGACATTATATCCTTCTGATTTCACATTCATGAAACAGAAACTTTTTATTCCACTGGAGCAGTGTTTGGCCTCACAAAATCGTAGAGGACAACAACCAGTCAATTAAACAATTAAGGTTTCAGTCCTCATTTGGAGAAGAGCCATTATACCTAAGAAAATGTGTTTTAAAAACTGACTTTTCTCTTGTTTAGGGCTAAAACATAAAATATTAAATAAATGAAAGACATTCTAAAAATTAAAATTAAAAAAAAAAACTCAGCTTTTACAAAACGGTCCCCTACTGCATTCCACATGTCTCTTTACTTAAAAAACAAAACAAAACAAAACAAAACAAAAAACATATTATCACATTTTCTGAATGGCAGAGTCATCACACACATGAATTTCTTAGTGGTGCCACTGATAGACGCAGCTTTCAGCCCTTCACCCACCATGAAGTGTCCCTGACTGAGCAGCTCTTACACCCGCCACATCAGCTCCTCTGATGCTCAGGAATGTCCTCCCTAGCCACTCCCTCCCCCTTATCAAACCTAACCTTGGCTCAAAAAGTGCCTTCCCATGCTTGATCTTGTCTAATCTTAATCCTCACAACAGTGTTAGTTAGGAGGTACATACCATTATCTTCATTTTAAAGAAGAGGAATCAAGTCTAAGAGCTTAAAGGCACTCAAACAAGTACCCCCAGCTAAATTATGGCAGATCAAAGCTGAATCTATTTGACTCAAAGCTTAATCTTTTCACACCAAAGCCTCTTCCATTTATATTCATTCGTTTATGAAGTGAGCAAGTATTTATTGGGTCCAACTGTGTGGGGCCCTCATGGTAGAAGTTGATGTTTACCCTGTGTGGTCTTCTTGCATCTTTCACCTATTTTTGTCCTCATTTTCTCCCTTGAGATTTAGCAGATTGGCTATCTCAGATTCTTGAACTTGTTATTGGTCAACCACCAACATACTCTTCAAGAATATCTTCTATAGCCTAGTCCAGTTACTGTCCAATCCTGGTCTCTTTTCTCTGAACATGCTCCACTCATCAATGTCCTTACAGAAGTGCAGGGCTCAGCTCCATATATAGTTGGAATCATCTGACATTTCACTGACCAATGCAGAGCTTAGCCAACTGTTGCTGCCTTGTTCTGGGGTGGTTCTCTCTAGTTCAGGCCAACAGGAGTCCAGGAAGATGGACTTTTAGTCTAAAGCAGCATTCATTACCATCTTCACGAGTACCTCCCTTACCTTTGTTAGGTCCCACAAACAGAATGAAGATAAGCATACCAGTACAGAAAGAAATCATCCAGTGTGAAAATTATCCCAAGCCTCGGAACCCAGGGACATCTGAATGCATTTTCCATATACTCAGTTCCCCAAGCTGCAGATTCCACAATCTACTGTTTTATTAGAACTCCCTCTAAACACTTCAATAAATCTCAATGGACTCCTCTTCTGAAAAGCCCAATTGCTCATGGAAGAGATGTTTAATCATGGTGCTCCATGTTTTTAAATAAGAAGAGGCAAATGAAAGCAAGTGTTCCATAATTCATGATGTGCACTCTCTCAGAAAACTCTTTTTTTTCTTAAGAATTCGATTAACGGTCTAATCATTTTGCACACACAGGTGACTCAGAAGCTAGAGGATGCATAGCCATTTCAGGAAAAAGTTCAGAATGCTTTCAGAGGTCTTTTCCCCATCTAGGATGAAGGGAGTCTAGAAATCAGAATAAGAAGGGAGGCAGTAAACTCTTATTTGTACCCCTGAAGATATTAAGGGAGGAATACTTTTCAAGGAACTTAAATTATCTGAGCATTGGGTCTGTTCTACAGGTTACTTCCCTAAGTGAGAAAGACAGCCTGGTACACCACAGATAATAGGCAGGTCAGCCAGGGAGTAACTACAGGCTCTGCTACTCACAGACTGTGGCCACACAAGGGACTGGGGTTTTCCGAGTCTCTGCTTCTAGTTTTATAGTTGTGAAGTTTAAGTCAGGCAATGAGTGCAAAATTGTAGCTTCACAGCAGTTGCTTAATAAGGGGAAGCTGCTTTTATGTTCAACATTAGCCATGTTATCTAGGTAGAAAGCATTCCTCACTGAATTTCAGACTTCTACCTTCCCAAACTTTGATAGAGTAAGTTTTTCCTGTTTTCAGCCACCATATTGGTGATGATTCGTTACAGCAGAATAAGGAAATTAATACACTTTCCTTGGGGGGCGCCTGGGTGGCTCAGTGGGTTAAAGCCTCTGCCTTTGGCTCAGGTCAAGATCTCAGGGTCCTGGGATCGAGCCCCGCATCAGGCTCTTTGCTCAGCAGGGAGCCTGCTTCCTTCTCTCTCTGTCTGACTCTCTGCCTACTTGTGATCTCTGTCTGTCAAATAAATAAATAAAATCTTAGGAAAAAAAAAAAAAACTCCCTTCCCCATTAAAAAAAAAAAATACACTTTCCTTGGGACACCTGGGTGGCTCCGTTGGTTAAGTGTCTGACTTTGGCTCAGGTCATGGGATGGAGCTGCACATTGGGCTCCCTGCTCAGTGAGGAGCCTGCTTTTCTCTCTCCTTTTGCCTCTCCTACCCCCCACTCGTGTTCTCATTCTGCTCTCTTTCTCTCTCTCTCTCAAAAATCTTTTAAAAAAATAATACACCATCCTTGTTCTATGGACATTTTTGAGCAAGAAAGTAACTTCCCTAAGTTCAGACAAGTATAAATAGTGAAGCCAAGATGAAAACGTAGACCTCCCTCTCATGAAGACACACAAATTCTTATTTATTTATTTTTCCTATTAAGTGGTCATCCTTAAGTTGCTCATAAAGTCTGTTGAGTTTAGAATGAATTCTTATTACTTTGAAATGTTAGAAGGGTCATAATGAACATCTTACCAACTCCCATCCAACATAAGCCAATAGCTCCAATAAATCCCTTATCAACAGATGGGATCCTAACTTGGCGCTCCATATTGTTAGAATGAATTGATTATAAACATAGTTAAATGGCTATTTGGAAGAGAAAAGCATTTAGATAACCCATCTCTTCAGGGTAACAAATAAAATTAAAAGTTTTGCAATAAGGAAAAGTAGAGTAATCACACAATCAAAAACCTGAGAATTACCAGCTGTACATAACAGATATGGGTCAAATTTGTATATGATTTAGAGAGAACCATAACTTCCTCTGTACTCCATTTTCTTCACTAGAAGAAGCTGGGGATGGAATACATTACTTCTAGAGTTTCTTCCAACAAGACTTCTAAGTATACCTTTAGGGGCATTTCTAAAATATATCTAGAAATTCATAGAACTAGACATAACCTGAAATTTGTACCAAGTTGTAGTTTATTTCTATGGCTACCTTGCCAAAAGTCATCAACTAATACAAAATCCAATCAAAACTTTAAAATAGTATTCAACAAAAATTGAACTAGATAGAAATTCTAAGTCCACACTGAACCTTAACAACTGGGGAGATTCATTTCCTAGATATCAATTTGCCCTCTGTGATAAGCATGTTCTTCCTACATGAACAATCCCTGATATTTGACATCACTTTGAAGTTTATGAGGAGCTTTCATACACATAATCACTGATGTCCACCCTGTGAGGTAGGCAGTCGTCACTGATGATTGACAGAAGGGAAACAGGTCAGAGCCCATGATCCTAGTCTAAGTTCACACTGCTAATAGAGGTCAGAGCCAGGACTGAATCCAGACCCTCCTGGAGTCAAAGCCTCTCTTTTTTCCCACAGTACTCAGTGCCTACTGATGACCTGTGGACCTAAAACGACATTATAACGTCAGCCACTTTTTGATTTCACTTGGAGAAGTGGCTCTCAAGTTAGCAAGTCAATGCCTCTCAATTCCCAATTGAAGATCACTATTTGACTTTGAAAGCAATAGCTTTATTTTATTTTCCCTGGCACCTAGAACATGGGTGACACTCCATAGACACTTAATGAATAAATGGACAGATGAGATATTATTAAATTAATTCATTAATTTGGAAGTTGAAGTCCAGAGAGAAAGATGCCAACTTGACCAGAATCACCCTGTCAATAGTACCAGGACAGAATTTATTTCTAGATCCCTGGAGAGGACAACTGTGAGGGGTATATACATCCGAATCTCTTTATTAAAGGTTATCTTTGGTTATGTTAAGTGATGAGAATTTTAACTTGCCCAAGAGACAATTTAAGTTGTAAAAACTTATAAATTAAAGATACGTGGCATAAACTCAAAACCACTGCATTTGTATTCTTGGAGTAAGGTGATGGAGTACCACAAAAGAACATGTTTGGATAAGCTGGAAATTTTCCTAAAATGTATTTGTGTAATGTCAGGGATGATGGGTCCACAATGTGATGTGTGTTATCTCTCTGTTATGTTCACTGCTTCCTTTCCATCTTAGGTTCTTGGTCCATGTCCTTATGTGTCCATTCCCTACAGTGTAACTTGTCTGGTTATGTAATTGTTCCCTTCACCAGGAGACCTTAGAGGTCACTCCCTATGTAGCATGATGTCAAGACAAGGGCATCCTTTGGAAATGAGGCAGAAGTAAAAGCAGGCACAAGCCACCCCTTCCCCCTGACTCTTGGGCACAACTGTCTCCCAGCTGTGGGAGGCCATCCCAGCTCAGGAGGCTGGCACTGAGGATTTTAAGCACTTGGGGAAAACAAAATATATCCTTGTAGCAGTGAGGACATAAATGCTGCTGGCTCTCTACATCTTCCTGGGGAATATCAATGTAGGAGAGGAGGGAAGCCCCTTTTGGTGGGGCTTCAGATCATCCTGAAGGGGGCTGAAATATTTGGGAGCTGGAGAAAGAGGAAATGAGGTTCATGGAATTCACTGCCTATGCTTAGGCTGACTCTCTGGTCCAGAAACAATGAGAGCATTCCAAAAATTAATAGGTCCCAAAGGACTAGTTTAATACCTTCATTTCCTTTGCCAAGAGAGGAGAAAGGAAATACCAAAGGTCACCCAGTGAATCTGTGGCAGAGGTCAGTCCAGTCCCATTTACCAAGAGTGTGCAAGACTTATTCAAATCTGCCCAACTGTACCAAATAACAAGGACGTCAGAACCAGAGAATCAAGTGTTTAATGCTCTCTAGAATTATGACCTTTATTCTCTGCCACCATTAACAAATTTGGTAAACTGCAGGCACATAATATGTAGACTTGTATCTGTATGGTCTACCATGTGAATTTAAAAAAAATCAAAATGAGGATCTCCGTACACATAAGCCTTCCATACTCCGTACACATAAGTCTCCATACTCTTCTCCCACTCTTTCCCCTGGTAGCCTCTACCTCCTCACTCCTGAACTCATTTTCCTAAAATCCATTCCTCAACTGGCTTTTCCAGTTTCACAGTGCTGCCCCATGTCTCTTACTTGGACCTTGAAACCTTTACCAAATCCAGCCACATTAGATCTTATTTCTTTACTGTCCAGACCCCAGACGTCCATGGATTTACTCATTGAGGGTGTCAACAACCAGGATCTTGGCATGACTGCATTAAATTGGAGTCATTTCCAAACCATTTTACTGATTCAAGGAATCATAAAAGGGAATTCCAATAGTAGCCAGGAAACCCAGGTTGTAACTTCAGTGGTTTATTTTGTAAACCTTCTTCTTTTTTTGGTCTTCAGTGGTTTATTTTGTAATCCTTCTTCTTTTTTGGTCTATGTTGTCTTCAACTCTTAAAAGAACCAATAAAACTTGAGTTCTGGCTTCTGTATTGAAGGAGTTTATGAAGTGGGGGAGATCAGACAGGAAAGGAGAGAAGCTTTTCTGAAATAATGATGTCTCTCATCAAACTCATCATGAAGAAATTCACCCCCTGGAGAATTACTTAGCTAAGCAAATGGTATGCAAACATGAGAAATGATGTTGATTTTCTTAAAGTCACAAACTAAAGTATTTTATTAAAAAAAGACGAAGAAGGAAAAATGAATTGTCCTAGTCCATTGGGAGCCACTTCTCTTTTGACTTTTACTCTTCCTCTGAATGGGGCATCTCAGACTGGAATATTCAGCATAACTGTTGAGAATCTAGATTCTGCCATTAAAAGAGCAGGTGGAGTCAACATTATTCTAGTGTTCCTATCTCATCTAGTGCCTACTTCATGCAACTTTAGCCTTTCCCTGGGTTATCTTTCATTGTTCATGCATTCTCCATCTCTCAAGGAAGAAACAGTATTTTTTTCTGTCTGCGATTAACCTGACTTCTTAACCCTGGATCCCATCCAACTATTAACTACCCACCTCCCTTTTTAATTCTCCCAGTGTCTGCCTCTTAATTGATTCCTCTTGAATTCCCTGCCCCTAACATTGAAAGAAATCCCATACAATCTACTCAACATGCAATAGACCCACTCTCTCCTTTTCTTATTTACAAAAACCTGTAAGAAACATGCCTTCTTCCTGCTGAATGCAGAGCTAGACTCAGGGCTTGATACCACAACCCTAGATCATAATTTGAGCTGAAATCAACTAGGACTCTTCACTAACTGAGCCACCCAGGTGCCCCAAATTTGATATAATTTTGATTCAAACGCAGTTATAAGAAATGATTCAGAGATATCACGTACCTTTACCTACTATCCCCCAGTGTTTTACAATTTTGCAATGACATTGCAAAACAATGATACAATATCACAACCAGGATATTGACGTTAATACAGTCAAGATACAAAACATCTCCATCACCACAAAGATCCTTCATGATGCCCCTTTACAGCCACACCCATATCCCACCCACCCCCTTTTTAACCCTTGGCCCATTGATCTATTCTAAATATTACTTCAGAAATGGAAATATACAGTAAACTATCTTTTGGAATTGGCTTTTTTAAAATTTCACACAATTTCCCATAGATTCATCCAAGTTGTGACGTGACATGTGTCAAGAGTTCTTTTTATTGCTGATGCATATATAGTGGCTATGATGGCCCATGTACAACGGTTTGTATAATCATCTACCTATTGCAGGACATCTCAGTTATTTTCAGTTTTTACCTATTATAAATAAGGCTACAGTGAATGTTAAAATACTGATTTTATGCAAACATAAATTTTCATTTCCTGAAAGAAATGCCTACTGAACAATTTCTGGGTCCTATGATGGTTGCATGTTTAGTTTTTTAAGGAACTGTCCAACTGTTTTTCAGAGTGGCTATACCACTTTGCATTCCCACTAATAACGTGTGCCTATCTAGTTTCTCCACATCCTCACCAACATTTGGTGTTGGGTGCTTAAGGGCACATCCACCTTAAGGGGGTAATGGAAAGTCCAGTCTCTATAATAAAGCAAGAAAAAGAAGTACAGTGCACACAAGTTGGAAAAGAAGAAAAGGGAACTCCCTGTATTTTCAGATGACACGAGTTACCATAGAAAATCCCAAGGAATCAATAAGAAAAAAAAAATAGAATTAGTAAGTGATTCCATCAAGGTCACAAGATACAAAATCAGGAGAAAGAAAGTCATATTTATATGTACTAACAATGAAAATGTGGGAACCAAATTACAAACATAATATTATTTACAACGTGTCCAAAGGAAATAAAGTATTTAAATATGCACTTAAAACTAGTACAGAATTTGTATGCTGGAAATTATAAATTGCTGCCAAAAGAAACCAAAGACCTAAATAAATGGATTTGAAGACTCAGTGTTAATGAGTTAGAGGTCTCTGTAAAAATGTCAGTTTTTCAAAAGTTCTTCTATAAATTTAACACAATCTCTAACAAAATTCCAGCAAGATTCTGGGGTTTAGACAAAATTACTCTAAAATTTACATGGAAATGGGGTTCCTGGGTGGCTCAGTGGGTTAAGTCTCTGCCTTCAGCTCAGATCATGATCTGAGGACCCTGGGATCAAGCCCTGCATCGGGCTCTCTGCTCAGCAGGGAGCCTGCTTCCCTTGGCCCCTCTGCCTGCCTCTCTGCCTACTTGTGATCTCTCTCTCTCTGTCAAATAAATAAATAAAGTCTTCAAAAAAAATTTACATGGAAAGACATAAGCCCTAGAATGGGTAAAGCAACACTGAACAAGACAAAAAAAGTGGGAAGAATCCGTCTTCCCTATGATTGGGGTTACCAAAGAGCTATAGTGATCAAAGCAGTGCAGTTCTGGTGAGGGGATAGAGTCACATTGGAATGGGACATTGGAATGGGACAGAGGACTGGGTAACAGATCCACACAAAGAGACTCAACTAATTTTTTTACATAGATGCAAAAGCACATCAATAAAGGAGAGAGAGGCTTTTCAATCATTGTTCCAGAAGCAACTGGACACTCAGAGGCAACAAGTGAATAAACGAAATAAAGAACAAGTGAACAAATTTTAAAACATGAATGAAACTTGAGCATTGAGCTCCTTGAGGACAGAAATCATTTCTGATCAATCTCTGGGACCTAGCACAGCGGTGGAAACATGCACACACTCTGTGGATAGCAAACAAGTGAATGATGCGTAAATGCATAAGTGGCCCAAATACGCCTTTGAGGCTCTCTTGAGAAAGAAGCTTCTAAGCTAAAATTTCAGAGCTGCACGGGATTTGTCTTGCAGGAGACTCTAAGCCTGATCAATGAAAAGAGCACTAACAGAGAACTCTGGAGAAAGATGGGCTCTGAGGTTGAGCCCCAGCTTGGCAAGGCACATACCTCTTTACTCTGAAACACTGAATTTCACTGCACCTGAAATTCTTTATCTATACAGTGGGAAAGAAAATATTTACCTGAAGCTTTTGCAAGTATGAAACACTCTCAGAGTGCTCAGCATGTAATAGATGCTCAATAAAAGGTAGTAGGTCTTTTTCATGTAATAGTCTTAAAAAGTGTTAAACAAGGGTCTGTCTTCATAAAACAGTGTGACATACTGGAAAATTTAGTAGTAAGTTTAAGAAGTTTTTTGTTTGGTTTTATTTAAGCAGCCTTGTCTGGTCTTAAAAATGCCCGTGGTAGAGCTCCTAATTCACAGCAAAAGTCATATCCATGACCACTTGGATTTCTCTAAATAATTTGCACTCATAGAACCTCAGTCAATAGCCAGTAACAAGTGGATGAGTGGCATTCATTATTCACTCTCTAAGGCCAACTCTGTTTTGAACTATTTAACTGAAAACATCTTCTTTTAAAAGCAAACCTTGCCAGTTGGCTGCTTAAGAGTAAAATATCTTTATGAAAAGTTTTAAAATGTCCGTTCCAGGAGGGCTGGAGAGAAAGCAAACTCTCAACATGGTTGCTATCTATTTTGGTTTAAACTGAATGATTTTTTTCTGAGCTTGGATTTCAAATATGTGCCCTGTCTAGACCACAGAACACTACTCCAGAGAGGGATCCTAGACACAATGAAAGATGGAGGGGAAATTCAGAAAAGATCTCAGAGCAAGAGGCCCAGTATTACAGCCACCCTGCACCTGAATTCGTCTTTTTGCATTGAATGGTGACCTTATCCAAATGTACAGCCCCCAAAGCAACAGATGGTTGATGAAAGGTCATGAGGCTGAGAATTAGAACTCCTGTGTGAGCCTGGGCATCTCCGCATCTAGGGGTCTCAGCCCCCTATTTATAAAAGATGAAACTGCACAAGTGAATCGCTGAAATCCCTTCAAGATCTGCATTTTTCTGAATGTTTAACTACTGTGACGTCTTCGTTTCTCTCTTCCCTTCCAGCTCATGTGGTCAAGCACCAACTCTCCAGCCATTAAGTAAAGACACACAGGGTTTCACAGCAAGCCTGGTGAATCCAAATGTTCAGAGATGAGAGGAAGAAAATGAGAGTTGTGTCTCCTTGTCATTAAAATTCCTTCCTAGACTGCTGAGTTCCCATGCATTTGAATGAATTATCTTAGAATCAGTGTTAGTGCTTAATTGGGAGACAGAGAAAACTGCAAAGAATCTGACAAGAGAAGGCAGATGAAATAGAAAAGTCTCCAGGCATTGAAAAGTTTGACAAGCAGAAGAGCTTGTGATTTCAAAGACAGCTAATGGAGAACATGAGTCAGCATGAGATAACTAAAAAAAGTTAAATAATTAAGCTTACATAATAGGTATCTGATTGAATATCTAGATTTGGATTTAATTAACATTTCTAACCGCTCTTTGTCAGTAACTATATATTATTCAATTTAAAAGTGGAGAACTTCCATTATTTAAAAAAAAAAATCATTCATCTACAGCATGTCTGTGAATTTATTTCCAGATCTAGCAAAGAAGCTATTGTCCTTCCAACTCCTTTCTCCTCCTGACACACAAAAAAAGCCTTACAATTAGATTTCTAGGAGGCGAAAAAAATTGAAGATGTGGATACCCTATCATCATTTTCTATAGCTCAACTGGAATGTAAATCATAAATTTAATCCATTAGCATATGTGCTCGATGGCAGGCCCTTCCTAAGCAAGTGGTGAGGGTGTTTCTGAGTTTCATCAGAACTGGTCACTGCCATCTTTGAGGAGCTCCCAGGCAATGGGAAAAATAGATCACAAAGTAAATGTCATGTAGCTCTTTCCTTCCCTGGCTGCGGGAAGCTCGCCTGCCACCGTGAATGACACAGTAACTATCCAGACCAGGAACTTCATAACCAATCAGCTACTTCAGTGGGAACAAAGGATCACTGATGTCCTTCACCCTGGGAAGGTGACAGCACCTAAGACAGAAATCCAGGAGAAACTAGCTGAAATATAAAAGACGACGCCGGATATCGTCTTTGTATTTGCATTCAGAACCCATTTTGATGGTGGCTAGTAATGTTATATTCAATACTGCTTTCTAGGTCGTAGAAGTAGGATTCAAATGGCAGCTCTTTCTAGTGTAACACACTGACTCACAAGGCTGTTTTTGGGAGGTGCTTTGGAAACAAAAAAGTTACATCACATTTTGTACAAAAAAAGTTATATCACATTTGATTCCTCACCACCCAGGAAATGACAGTCTAGTGGGACAGGCGAACACAAATCCATCCCAGGTTGTGACAGTATACCAAAACTTTCTCAAAGCCCTTCAGAAGTCAATTCAAATACCCCACTCCCTGAGAACCTTTCTATAAAGATCCTTATCAGAGGACTCTAATGCGTCTTGTGTTAAACTCGTATGTGTCTATACTCTGATTGGGCCATATCTTTCAATGTTTTAGTATTAAATATAGCATACTAGTAGAAAGCAGTGTTGACTATAACATTAACATGCTAAGTTCTTGTTCACTCTCTATTTATGCAAAGAATAGTCACTGGGTGTGAATTAGGATCCAGTTTCCTCCTTAGCTGTCAAGAATATAAATGCAAATACAATGTGAGTCCTGACCTATAGGGACTTAGAGTTGATGTAATGACTTTCTAAGAGCAGGTTGCACAATTCTAACCAAATGTAATTCTGTTTGTAGGGACTGTAGGCTACACTTCTTAACTAGCTCACAGCAATTCTCATTTTGCCAGGACACAGAGGGTGTGCAGATAATTCTTGCCAATCAAGAGCACCGTTCCGCTACGGGGTTGAATCAGCAGCTACCCAGGAATCACCCTGTTATCTGGAACATAACCACCAAGAGGAATTTTCTGGGTCTATATTTGGGTACGAAATTTTAGCACAAGGATGGAATGATAAATTTCATGTGCTGTACCCAAACTCGCTGAATGAAGTATCACCCCATAGCACCCTCTCACTGTTCCCTAGGGATTTTTCTGGCTTCTGTGTTCGACTGTAATATAATTTTGAAGCTTTTCCCATCTCAGCAAGCATACATATGTATCCATGAACACTAGCAAGAAAAAAGACAAAAAACGGAACCACTCTTTAAAGGAAAAATGAGAGCCCTTACTTCCCTTTGCCATCAGGAATATGGTTCTGGGATGAAGTGAGTTTCCTATTGCTCTGGAAGCAGGAAAATTGGTGTCTTGTGCATTTTCTCATGTGCCTAAGGGCGGGGGAGGCCTGTGCCATGTAACACAGCAGAGAAGCTGTCCTCAATACCCCTGGTTGCAGGGGGTACATATATGCCAGCTCCGGGGGGGGAGGGGGGCTCCCTGGGTCCGGCCACAGATGGCACATGATGGGACAGATCTTGTTTGGAGGGACCCCAGCCGGTCTCATAGTCTTGGAGGTGGCATCTTTAGGGGAAGCCAAGCTCCTGCTGTGACAATCTGGGGGAGATTATCTTGTGCCTTTACATGGACTTCCTGCTTCTGAATTAAGCCACAAGCTTCCTGGAGTGGGATATACCTCATCAAGAGAGTATCTGCCCCAAAGCAAGGCAACATGTCTTCTCCAGGAAGGAAAAAGCAAAAACTATAAAGCCCTTCTGTCCCCACCTTCTGAAAGAGTGGAGACAAGAACTCATCCCCAACAGCCCTTACTTTCTGTGTGGGATGCTGGAGTTGGGGCCACAGAAGCTGAAAAGTATTGGTAACCTTCCCCAGCAAACTTTTCAAAAATCTCACTCACATCTTCCTACACGGCACGGCCTTGAAAACATTGCATAGGAAGGCAATCTCAGCAAGACCTTTGGAATAGAAAGACAGCCAGGGACTCCGCCAGGGCAAGGGCTGAGGGACTGGATACCTGCATCCCAGCTTTGCTACTAACCAGTGGACTGCTTTATATGTGAGCGTCACTGTCCTTATTCATGAAATGGGAATGAGAGTAATCCTACAACATTGCTCTAAGATAACGCCCTTTTTATGACCTTTAAAGTATAATAAAAGCACTAGTTATTGTTACTAATAATGAAACAGCAGTCATCAATTTGAATATCATCCTTTCCATTCCAGGTTTTTTGTTTGTTTTTTGTTTTTTTCTCTGCCTACTCCACCTTCCTGCTAGAGGTCTCTTGGATTTTGACAGTGATCCTTGTCACCAGACCTGTCAGAGAATGGTGTGGGGTCTTGGGTTACCAAGACCAATGCAGGCAAATTGCTCACAAGGTTTCAGTTTCTAAATGTGGTAGAAAGGACCTCATCTAGGGGACAAGACGGTAAACCACTTTTGGTTTCTCATTCTGGTAAGCTCTCCAAGGGCACGAGTGTTATCTATGTTGTCTACTGCTCTGTTCCCAGCAGCCCCTCAGGCCTGCTGATGCTCAGTAAATGTGTTGTGGAGACCCTTGAGGAAACCCCAAGCCTTATTTCTTGTTTCCATGAACCTATTATCAAATCCAAGTTAAGTGAGTCCAATGTTCCTTTAAGCACTCTCTCTATAGTGAATATGCCAACAACACTTTATTTTCACATAATGGAAGTTTCTACCCTGCACCATTCTTTTAAGTGAAACTGTCAAAACAAGCAAACAAACAAAAAAACAAAAACCACACAAAATAATGACAACAAAACCTTAAGGGGTAAAATATAACTACGAGCACAGTCCTTATGACTTGATCTGGGTTTAAATCCTAAATCTATTATTAGGGAAGTGACCTTGGGCAAGTTAACTTCCCTCCCTGAACCTTGGTCTCCTTATCTATAAAATAGAAATAATGTGAGTATCTACCCTCTGGAGAGCACTTGAAGTTCAAAATATGAAAGTTAATGTCAAGTTCTCAAAACACTGTCTGGGATATGCCTGATCCTCTACAAATTTTTACTGTGAACATGATGCCTGAACATTGAAGACAAGCTACCTCCACCTCCACGCTGTGGGAAGGAATCATACTACAGGGTTTCATAAGTCATAGAACCCTGAAACTGGACCCAGTCCAGGGCAATCTGGTCCTATGGGGTACAGGAATCATATACAGTGATGCTGCTTGTTGAAATGAGCTCCAGACCCTAATCCACAGCTGTCTTCAACTGCCTGGAGAGGTCCCTGGAGAGCTTCAAAGTTAGCTTGCCCAAGCTTGAATCCATAATCATTCAGACCCCACATCTTGGTCAGTGACATTGTCATCCACCATCATCTGGCCACCCACTTCAGAAGCCCAAGATACTTCCTGGTCTCCTTCCTCATGCTCTGAGACAAGTTTCACTAGGTCCTGCTGAATTGACCTCCTCATGACATCTAGAAACCAACACCGACCCTTTCCTCCCTCTGTCAGTCAGGCTTTATAACCCTCCCATTGTCAGCAGACCTGGTCTCCAGTCCTGGGACCTGGCACTGGTAGAAAACCATTCCTTCCCACCTCACAGCCAGGAAGTGGTCATTCTAACAAAGAAATATAACCACACCCTGCTCTTGCTCAAAATTCTTCAACGAGCCTGGCCTGCTCCAGGAAAGTGGTCACTCCCTTCATCATGACTTGCAAGGCCCCATGTGCTCTGGCCTCTGTTGTCTTCAGCCTCTTTCCTTACACACCCCTCTTCCCATCCTTTGCTCCTGCCACCAAAGGACACCACCGTGTCGCTGAGGGTGCGTGGACCTCTACTTGGAATACCCTTCCTCCTTCGGTCCTCCTGATAAAGTCCTCTTCAATTAGTAAGGCTCATTTGACTGTCACTTCCTTTGTGACTTCGCCAGGGCCTTGGTATCTAGCCTCTCAGCCTCCCCTTTGGTATCTAGGACTATCTCCCTTCCTTCCCATTGTTCTCTGAGCTATCGTCTCCATCACACAGCATTGTCACTGAGGAGGCTACACTGTGTGTCACACAGTAATTGCCAGGATGGTGCATTGTTCATTTGAGGCCACAGCGCCCAGAGTCAGACTGAGAACAAAGCAGGTAATCAACAAATACTTAATGAATGAATGAAAATTGTTACTTAATTAATTAAGTGTAAAGGTAGGGTTCTCTCCTCCGAGAAATCAATATAAAGCCATTAGCAGACACACAAGACTATTCTGCCTAGGGTGTTATTAAACCAGAGAGCTGTGTGGGCCACTTCCTGACCCCTGGCCCAAATGCCACCTTCCTGGTAGGTGACACTGCATTTCAAGCACCCCCACCCTGCACTCCACATTCTCTCTTCCTGCTTCACATCTCTCTGATGCTATGGTTATCAGGGAACATGGTTTTCTTTTCTTTTCCCTCCCCCACCATGCTCGTCCACTCCTTTCCTCCTTCACACTTTCTTCCTTCCATCCTTCTTTCTTTCTTACCTTCCTTCCTTCCTCCCCCTGACTAAAATGTAAGCTTTATGAAGGCAGGAATTTTGCCTCTTTTGCTCATTGCTGTATCTAAAAAATGTCTTTCAAACCGTAGCTGTTCCACACGTGTTATATTGCAGAAGAAGGAATAAGAAAATGAATGAATGAATGAGTGAATGAGAGGCATAAACTACCTGTGTTGTGGCTGGCAGTTTTATTAGAAAAGGGAATGATCACTTTAGCCTAAAGGCTCAAGAGTCCTTTGAAGTTCAAGGTCCATTAATCCAATTTTAATAGATTCCATTTATCAAAAAAGAAGAAAGAATGCCTTTCTTCCCCGCCCCCGCCCCAGTCATCTTAACTCATTTTTAGTTTCAGAGTGAGCTGATAGAAGGGTCAGATTCTATCAATATAAAATTAAAATATTAAACTAAGTTTTTCTGGAAACAGGAATAGTAGCAATGAATTATCCATGGTATGACTAACACTTGCTTGGCTTCTACTATGGGCCCAGCCTGGTCCTAAGCCCACTGCCACATGTGAACTCCTTTCATCATCACACTAACCCTGTGAGTCACTATTATTGTTGTCCCCTTCTATAAAGCAAAACAATGATGTGCTTAGAGATTAAGTACCCTCCCCAATGTCACAGAGCTGCAAGGGGGGGAGCCCAGGGTTCATGCTGGATTATAGGAAATAAAATAGTTAAAGCAAAGGGAGTGGATACAAAGTTCTGCCTCTCAACAGAAGAGCCTTTTGTGGCAAGAAACTCAACCCTCTGAACATCAGTAACCTCAACTGTAAAATGGGGATCATTGTATCTATTCCTATGGCTCTCGAGAGGCTGTGAGGCAATCGTGCGGAAGTGCTGTCAAAAGGTGAGCTAACGTTGCTCGCTGGGCAAGGTTACCGCATTGAGACTTCCATCCCATTCCATGAGATGACAGTATTACAGTCATTACGTGATTGCTTCCTTCCCGTTCCAGGAAAGAAACACTGTTATCATTTGCCGTTCATTCATATAGCCTGGGTGCATGTGCCATGAGCTGTTACTAATTGTGACAGAGCAGCCTGTGCACTAAAGCTGATGTCAGAGTCTTTTTCTGGGCAGTAGAGGTGGTCTTCTCAGACTACATCCAGGCCAGATGCAACAACAGAAACTCTTTGTTACAACAGTGGAAAAGCCTGGAGGTTGGCATCGAAAGGCATGGATCTGAAGGAGACCTCTGCCCCTTGATAAAGGTCTTCTTTCCATGCTCAAGCAAGTCCTGCCTTGGGTTCTTTGTGCTTGCTAGTCTGTCTCCTTGACATGCTCTCCCCTTCCCGCTTTGAACCAGTTAATTCTAAGTGCACGTGCTACTTTCCCTGGCCTCCAGGACTGCATGGGGTCTCCTGCTTTGAGCTCAGATGTCACCCTACGAATCTCCAATGGCACCACACAGATGCGATGAAATCATCATTTGCATAAATACTAAATGTCTATCTTCTCCTTTAGGGTTAAGTTTGATGAGGTCAGGGACAATCTCCTCTTTTTCAACATCAGAACCAGGATCCATTGTGAGGACAACACCTTCCTTGTAGACAGCGCTTGTTAAAATACTTTGAATGAATGCCAGCACCAATTAAGTCACCTTGGCGAAGCCCTAAGATCTCTGAGCCTTGCTTTCCATGTATATGGAAGAATCTCCCTGGCTGATTGCATTATAATAGTGAGGACTGCGGAATCAGAAAGCTCTTTAGACATAAAGCATTAACATACTGTGTGGGACTGAAGTGCTACAGTTTCTATGCAATGCATTTTAGGAAGTGAAGACTGCATTTGAAGATACAAACAAATTAATGTATATACCAGGCATTGAGTTAATTTGGAGTAAAAGCAGTCAGGAGGAAAAAGAGGACACATATCAAGATGTGTGAGCAGAAGAAATCCAAACTCCGGAACCTCTGGAATTCTGGGAGCCGTTTAGGTGAGCATCCGGTTACATTGGAGACATATTTGAATTTCGCCATCCACTAAGTGGTGTTTCACGTTGGCCACGGAGATGAATTCTAACTTACTGTAAATAGAATGAGAAGAGCTCTGCTGCTAAATTATTTATTGCACATTACATTGGGCCCCAAGCAACGATGTTTTTAGGTTCCACAAAAGTAGCTGGGTATAGTCTATTGTCATTACATAAAGGAAAGTCTGACAATTTACATTATAAAATATAAATTACCCATTTATCAACCATGAAATAGCATAAAGGCTCCCTTGATTGTGGCAGTGTAGGAGGCTAGAAATAATTGTGTGCATCTTATCCCAAAAACTGGGTCCAGATATGCCATAAAGATCCACCAATCAATTCTTTTCCAATTCTGTTGAATATGTGAAAGGCAGACTCTCCTCTCCTCTGATGAACCCCCGTACAGCTTCCCAGTGCCTGTGGAGAGTTGGGCTCCAGAAAAATCATAATGGGGGTTGAATACAAAATAAGCCCTTTAGAAAGCTTCATGTTATGAAACACAGATTGAGAAAGGCTTTCATATCCCTCTCACTAATTACAACAGGTTTGGGGTTGAGGGAGATTCTATGTAGAAAAACATGCCATATACCTTTTTAAAATATATATATATATATATATATATATATATATATATATATATATATATTTAGGTACTTTTCTTTGCTGAGAAGGTACCCTTCATCTCCAAATTCTTATTCTTTTTCTTCCTTTTATTCCCTTGGTCTTTTCCTACTATCACTTAATTGAATGGTTTATTCATTTGGTTATTCATTTAGCGTGTTAATAATCCCTTCTGTAAGCTAAATTCCCTGCATCTACAGAACAGTCCCCCCCTTCCATTAGAGACTCCAGTGCCCCTAACCAAGAGGAAATGTGGGTGGGAGACATCCACTGTTCTCAATGAGCCCTGCCAGTCTCTGGAACAGGCATCCAGAAGTGATGAGGATTTTGATAGGCACAGATATAGAGGACTAAGCCAACATCATGAGCAAGAGCTCAAAGAGGGAAAAGGATAAAAATAATATTTAAAAAATCTAATGATTTGGGAGGAAGTGCAATCAACCCAGAGATACATTTTAAAGGTATCTAGTGGCTCAAAGACAGTAGGCTTAAGAGAGGAAGGAGCAAAATGATGAATAGGCAGTCATGAGGATAAATGGATTGGCACCTACAGCCCAGAAGCTCAGATAGTATTCTGTATCTATAGAGAGATGCTAGTGGAGCTTGGACCCTAGTCCTTGTAGCAACCTATTCTCCTCCACTTAGTCAATGAAGTGACCATGTTAGGTGCTGCAGAAAGGTGGGCACCCTGAGTGAAGGGGTGAGGGGCCAGATAGCTCTGCTGAGAGCTCTGTTCCTGTAGAGAGTTTCTTTGAAAAGCTTATCCCTCTGCTCTCCTTCATTTGGAAGTTTAGTCTCTCTGTTATTAATCTATTGCCTCCGTCCTGTCAATGGGGATAGCTATATAAGGGGAAATACAGGTGTGTTCCCCTTCCAGGTGAATGGCTTCTCCAAAAGTGTGCATGGGCTAACACAATTGAATGCAAATCATAAAGGCATGTAGGGGCTCATCTTGACCAACCTTTCCATGGTAGTGATGAGGGCACAGAAGCCACCTGTGCAGCAAGAGCTGTGCCAGAAACCCAGTGTCTCTCTCCAACTGCATCCACACAAGAGCACCACCAAGTATGAGAAAAGATGCCAGGTGCTAGGGGGAAAAGGGAAATTTAATAGATAAAGGAGGATCAGACATGCCAGGATGTTGGGTAAGGTGTGATTTTAAAATAGAAGAGTCAGAGGGGGCCTCAGTGACAAGGTGACATTTGAACAAAAGCTTAGGGGAGCTGAAAGGTTCATTGTATGAGGATCAAGGGAAGAGGCTATTGGAACAGCCAACAAGAAGGCTCTAAAGCAGGAGCCCGCCTGTCCAGGGAAGAGCAAGGGGGCCAGAGTGGCTGGAGTGCGAGGTGTTGGGGAGGTGGAGCAGAGGGACAGGAGACAGTGAATGAGCCCTAATGAGGACCAGGTGACACATAGTTCTGTAGGCCCCTGGAAAGACGCTGGCTTTCACCCTGCCTGCAATGGGTGCCACTGTGGGACTACAGCCAGGAACGAGATGGAGATCCAACTTCCATTTTGCAAAGATCACTTTGGCTATCAAGTGGGGCGTAGACAGTATGTGGTAGGAGAGCCTGTGGGGAGGCCATGGGAAGGCTATGGCCGTGGTCCAAGCAAGAACGATGCATTAGGCGTGATGAATAATCAAAACATAATTTCCAGGCAAATGCTTGAGAGATGCCACCAGTCATTCATATAGAAACCATGCAGAGTCAATATAAAGAACTCCCATTCTATTTTTTAGATGAGAATTGAATTCAGAGAAGTTAAAGCCTTCCTCAGTGACCCATATTTAATCAATGACAGAGCCAGATTTCAAATCCTGACTCTAAAGCATTGGGCACCTATTGTATGCAGGCATGCTGTGAGACCTAGAGAGATGGATCCCTCCTCTCGAGAGCTACAGGCAGGCAGCTGACAAGAGGGGAACAGGAGCTCCTTCTGTGCCTCCAGATGATTCTGTTCCCATGAAGTTTTACCTAGATGTGCCCAAACAAATACACTCCTCAGGGAGAGACCCATTAGCTCTTGAGCATAATTTATTTATTTATCTATAAATAGATCTTATTTATCTATTTGACAGAGAGAGAGGGACAGCAAACAAAGGAACACAAACAGGGGGAGTGGGAGAGGGAGAAGCAGGCCTCCTACTGAGCAGGGAGCCCAACACATAGCTTGATCCCAGGACCTTGGGATCATGACCTGAGCCAAAGGCAGATGCTTAATGACTGAGCCACCCAGGCAGCTCAGGTCCTGGGAATAAATTTTTTTTTTTTAATTTTACCTGTTGCTGGTTTTTGTTTGTTTGCTTGTTTGTTTGTTTTATTGTGTTATGTTAGTCAGTATAAAATACATCATTAGTTTTTGATACAGTGTTCGAAGAGTCATTATTTATGTACAACACCAAATGCTCCATGCAATACGTGCCCTCCTTAATACCCACCACCAGGCTCACCCATTCCCTCCTCCTACTCCCCTCTAAAACCCTCAGTTTGTTTCTCAGAGTCCACAGTCTCTCATGATTCGTCTCCTCCTCAGATTTTGCCCAATTCACTGTTTCTTTCCTTCTCCTAATGTCTTCCATGTTATTCCTTATGTGCCCCAAGTAAGTGAAACCGTTTGACTTTCACTCCTTGACTTATTTCTCTCATCATAATCTCCTCCAGTCCCATCCATGTTGATGCAAAAGTTGCGTATTCATCCTTTCTAATGGCTGACTAACGTTCCATTCTACATATGGACTACATCTTCTTTATCCGTTCGTCTGTTGAAGGGCATCTGGGCTCTTTCCACTGTTTGGCTATTGTGGACACTGCTGCTATGAACATTGGGGTACTTATGGCCCTTCTTTCACCACATCTGTTTCTTTGGGGTAAATACCCAGTAGGGCAATTGCCGGTTCATAGGGTAGCTCAATTTTTAATTTTTTGAGGAACCTCCACACTGTTTTCCAAAGCAGCTGTACCAACTTGCATTCCCACCAACAGTGTAAGAGGGTTCCCCTTTCTCCACAACATTTGTCGTTTCCTGTCTTGTTGATCTTTGCAATTCCTGGGCATAATTTAAAAAAGCATGGAGTAAAACATGGAGACTCAGAAGAAACTAAACAATAAATAAAAATAAAAATCGGAAAATACATCTGCAAACTCCAGAGTGTCAAGGAAGAAATCTGAAAGAGATCGGCCCTCCAACTCAGGCTCTTTTCTCTATTTAGTTGCTGGAACATTCTTTCTCCTTCTCTTTCATTTTTCACCAGACTTTATCCAAGAGGGGCTTGTATGGTCTTTCCCTTTCTCCCTGGCCAGACAAATAATGCCAATGGAGGGGCACCTGGGTGGTTCAATGGGTTGAGCATCTGCCTTTGGATCAGGTCATAGTCCGGGGTCCTGGGGTCGAGTCCTGCATCAGGCTCCTTGCTCAGTGGGAAGCCTGCTTCTCCCTTTCTCTCTGCTCATCCCCCACCCCCACTCATGCTCCTTCATCTCTATTTATTAAATAAATAAACAAATAAATAAAATCTTTAAAAAATAAATAATAATGCTAATGGAAGGCTGACAAGCTGTGCAGCCCCCATGCCTGTCTGGCCACCCATCTCTTCCTGGCCTTTCCTTTGCCACCACCTGCATGACACCAGGCTGCCACAGCTGTTCCAGGCTCCCATCTCCACCACTTTGGGCTCCAGCTGACCAAAGAAGATCTTGAACGAGACATGGCAATGCTAGAGGAAGGGAAAATAAGTGGTTTTCCCTCTCCCTCTTCTCTCCAGCCTCAGAGCGACGACTTGCCAGCCTAGCTGGTAACCAGCCCCTGACCTTGGGGAGCACATCTCCATTCCTCTGCTGTCCAATTTGGGATGGCTTTCCTCCTTTTGTTAATCTCTGGGTTGCTTTGTTCTACTTGTGATTTATTCTAGTTGGCTTTGCCTATCTTTCGTCACCAGTGTACTTAATTCCCTGGATTAAATTCCTCCTGCTTTGAAGGCTTGAAGTGGCTTCTGCTTTTCTTGAATGACACACAAACATACTTGCAAAGGATGGAAAACCATGTCCTCAAAAATATGCTGCTTTAAAAACAATACAAGACAAGTGCTTGGTGCAGAAGCACATACACTGAAATTGGAACGATTCAGGGAATCTTCTCAAAGAAGATGAGCACAAACCCCCACACAAGGATGACACATAAATTTATGAGGTATTCTGTATTTTTTAATTAAAAAAATACAAGATTTATATTTTGAAGCCCCCACCTTAGAGATGAGTTCCCTTATAGATCTATAATTTTATAATAAAAAAATTCATTTCAGTAGACATTGAAGTGTTTATGGTCAGAAAGGTAATTTTGGAAGAATAATCATCCGTTTCTTTAAGAGTTTTTATAATGAAGTAAGACACATTATATTCCACAGATTTTCTAAAAGGTTCATCAATATTTAATTTTCTTCTAAAAGCCACATTAGGATTAACATTACAAAGAAAACAGGCTTTTGTTCCAAGAAAAAAAAAATGCATCTCTGTGATGTGGCTGTTTTATCTGATATCTCTGTTAGCATAATATGGTGGAGGGGAGTATATTTATAATAACAACAGATTCGTTTTCTGAATTTCTGCCCCTTGCTACTTTTACAAACTAAGCATCATTTTACCAGCAGGGAGACACAGTACATAAAACTTGCAACAGCAGGATGTGTTCCCTAATGTTTGGCTAATCTTTGGGTGATCTCAAGGGAAGGTAATGGAAAAAATTTAATTTAATAGCAGGGGTTATGTGAACTTCTCTTTCTGTTACCTGGGTCAGCCAATGCTTTGTGAGATATTAGGGAACAAGAACCCAATGAATATGTCCAGAATCTCTTCCCTGCTCTATTCAGATCCAATTTGTAGCTAGTTCCTAAGTGCTAAGCTTTAGTAGAAATGCTCTTAATAATTCATCTTTTCCTTAAAGTGCTTTGATTTTTCTGGTTCATATCAAGCTGAGTATATATTTGGCAACTCTAAGCCAACGGAGCCAAAACACAATTGTGTTATATTTCTGTTCTGGGAGATTCTAGTGGAAGAAGCTGGAAAGGTGTGCTCTCCTAACCCTTGAAGAGAAGCTTGGCATTATTCACCTCACCAGAAGGGGCACATTTAGCCCAAATTAGAATATTCATGCATACCGGTCACTGTGCATACTGGTCAACGTGTGTGTGGTTCTACATGTGTGTGACTTTGCTCAT
>PISX010014856.1:0-51694 GCA_004024625.1 Mellivora capensis | reverse complement strand
AAAAAAAAAAAAAAAAAGAACAAGAGGCAGTACAGAAGGCTAAGGACCTAATCAATACAGATATTGGTAATATGTCAGAACCAGAGTTCAGAATGATGATTATCAAGGTGCTAACTGGGCTCAAAAAAGGCATGGAAGATATTAGAGAAACCCTGTCTGGAGAAATATAAGCCCTTCCTGGAGAAAAAAAAAAAGAACTAAAATCTAACCAAGCTGAAATTTAAAAAGTTATTAATGAGGTACAATAAAAAATGGAGGCTCTTACTGCTAGGAAAAATGAGGCAGAAGAGAGAATTAGTGATATAGAAGACCAAATGATGGAGAATAAAGACGCTGAGCAAAAGAGAGATAAACAACTACTGGACCATGGGGGGAGAATTTGAGAGATAACTGATACCATAAAGATGAAACAATATTAGAATAATTGGGATTCCAGAAGAAGAAGAAAGAGAGAGGGGGGTAGAAGGTGTATTGGAGCGAATTATTATAGAGAATTTCCCTAATATGTCAAAGGGAACAAGCATCAATATCCAGGAGGCACAGAGAACCCCCTTCAAAATCAATAAGAATATGTCCACACCCCCTCATCTAATAGTAAAACTTACAAGTCTTAGTGACAAAGAGAAAATCCTGAAAGCAGCCCAGGACAAGAAGTCTGTAACATACAATGGTAGAAATATTAGATGGGCAACAGAATTATCCACAGAGACCTGGCAGGCCAGAGAGAACTGGCATGATATATTCAGAGCACTAAATGAGAAAAAGATGTAGTCAAGAATACTATATCCAGCTAGGCTATCATTGAAAATAGAAGGAGAGATAAAAAGCTTCCAGGACAAACAAAAACTAAAAGAATTTGCAAACACCAAACCACCCCTATAGGAGATATTGAAAGGGGTCCTCTAAGTAAAGAGAGAGCCTAAAAGTAGTAGACCAGGTAAGACAAATTCAACATGTAATACTTACACATATTTTAGCAACTGATATGGGAGAAGGAAAAAACATGCATGCAAAGACACATACACACAAAAATACAAATTCAAAGTTTCTGAAATTACAAAGAAATGAGCTTATTGGGAGAAATGGCAGAGAGCCTAAACAGACAACAATGAAAGTTAAAGTACTTTTGATTTCAGGGTTTACCCACTATTGGTGGAGATGGTTGTTTGGTGGTGAAAATAAAATGTTTTCTTAATCACTTTGAAAATTAAATATTCATAGGCTTAAAAGATATATGACAGATAAAGATATTATTTAATTGGTTGTTTTTTAAACTATATCGCTGATAAGAGAAAACTCAGTCACAGTCATGGAAATGAGGTATCAACATTTAACAAAGCAGACTGTCAGAGATAAAGCAAATCCTAGAAATTTCAAAATTTCAAACTTAATGAAGAAGCTGCCTATATTTTTCTGTAACCAGATGGACAAGTTAATCCTGTACACATTAGGGTAAAAATAAAGTATCTGCCAAGATTTTGGGGCTATTCCCTTAAACACATCTTTTGCTTTTCCTTTTCTACCCACCTGAAAAGAAAACTTTAAATGTTCAATTATTACTCTTAAGAATAATTCGTATTATTTTATAAGATGTCCCGCTTTACAAAACAGGATAGCTATCCCACTGATTCTTTGCCATGAGATAAACCATACTTATCTAGGTCAGTCATTATATCTGATGTTGATTTTACATGGTTGATCTGGATTAAAATAAACAATGGACAGTGCTGTAGTGCTCTTGAGAGGCATTGGGATGTACGATTTCTCCTCCCAGGGCATTTAACATTTCTTTCGGGAGACAACAAGGTAAAATGAAATAAAAGAATCTACCAAATAAATAAATAAATAAATAAATAAAAGTAGTAGACCAGAAAGGAACAGAGTCAATATACAGTAATGGTCACCTTACAGGCAATACAATGGCACTAAATTAATCTCTCTCAATAGTTACCCTGAATGTCAATGGGCTAAATGCTCCAATCAAAAGACACAGGGTATCAGAATGGATAAAAAACAAAACCCATCAGTATGCTGTCCACAAGAAACTCATTTTAGTCCCAAAGACACCCCAGATTTAAAATGAGAGGTTGGGAAGTAATTTACCATGCTAATGGACATCAAAAGAAAGCTGGGGTGGCAATCCTTGTATGAGATAAATTAGATTTTAAGCCAAAGATTATAATAAGAGAGGAGGAAAGACAATATATCATACTCAAATTGTCTGTCCAACAAGAATATCTAACAATTTTAAATATCTACACTCGTAACATGGGAGCAGACAACTATATAAACCAATTAATAAAAAAAATAAAAGAAACACATCAACAATCATGCAATAATAGTAGGGGACATTAACACTCCCCTCACTGAAATGGAAAGATCATCCAAGCAAAAGATCAACAAAGAAATAAAAGCTTTAAATGACACACTGGACCAGATGGACATCACAGATATATTCAGAACATTCCCTCCCACATGAACAGACATTTCTGCAAAGAAGACATCCAGATGGCCAACAGACACATGAAAAAGTGCTCCACATCACTAGGCACCAGGGAAATACAAATCAAAAGCACAATGAGATACCACCTCAGACCAGTCAGAATGGCTAAAATTAACCAGTCAGGAAACAACAGATGCTGGTGAGGATGCGGAGAAAGGGGAACTCTCCTACACTGTTGGTGGGGATGCAAGCTGGTGCAACCATTCTGGAAAACAGCATGGAGGTTCCTCAAAAAGTTGAAAATAGAGCTACCCTACGGCCCAGCAATTGAACTACTGGGTATTTACCCTAAAGATACAAATGTAGTAGTCCAAAGGGCCACATGCATCCAAATGTTTATAGCAGCAACGTCCACAATAGCCAAACTATGGAAAGAACCTAGATGTCCATCAACAGATGAATGGATAAACAAGATGTGGTATATATATATGATGGAACACTATGCAGCCATCAAAAAAAAATGAAATCTTGCCATTTGTGACAATGTGGCTGGTACACGAGGGTATTATGCCTAGCGAAATAAGTCAATCAGAGAAAGACAACTATCATATGATCTCCCTGATATGAGGAGGTAGAGATCCAAAGTGGGAGCCTTGGGGGGTAGGAAAAGAATAAATGAAACAAGATGGGATCGGGAGGGAGACAAACCATAAGAGACTCTTAATCTCACAAAACAAACTGAAGGTTGTGGGGGGGGGGGGGAGTGATGGGGTTATGGACATTGGGGAGGGTATATGCTATGGTGAGTGCTGTGAAGGGTGTAAACCTGGCGATTCACAGACCTGTACCCCTGGGGCTAATAATACATTATACATTTTTAAAAATTAAAAAATTTAATGAATTTTTAAAAAAAAAAGAACATTCCCTCCCAAAGCAACAGAATACACATTCTTCTTAAGTGCACATACAACATTCTCCAGAATAGATAGCATCCTGGGTCACAAATCAGGTCTCAACCAGTACCAAAAGATTAGGATCATTTCCTGCATATTTTGAGACCACAATGCTCTGAAACTAGAACTCAACCACAAGAGGAAAGTTAGAAAGAACTCAAATATGTGGAGGTTAAGGAGCATCCTACCAAAGAATGAATGGGTCAACCGGGAAATTAAAGAAGAATTTTAAAAATTCATGGAAACAAATGATAATGAAAACAAAACTGTTCAAAATCTTTGGGACAGAGCAAAGGCAGTCTGAGAGAAAAATATATAGCAATACAAGCCTTTCTCAAGAACAAGAAAGGTCTCAAATACACAACCTAACCCTACACCTAAAGGAGTTGGAGAAAGAACAGCAAAGAAAGCCTAAACCCAGCAGGAGAAGAGAAATCATAAGGATCAGAGCAGAAATCAATGAAATAAAAACAAAACAAAACAAAAAAAAACAATAGAAAAAATCAACAAAACTAGGAGCTGGTTCTTTGAAAGAATTAATAAGATTTATAAACCCCTGGTCAGACTTATCAAAAAGAAAAGAGAAAGGACCCAAATAAATAAAATCATAAATGAAGGAGGAGAGATCACAACCAACACCAAAGAAATACAAACATTTATAAGGACATATTATGAGCAACTAAATTCCAGCAAATTTGACAATCTGGAAGAAACGGATGCATTCCTAGAGATGTATAAACTACCAAAACTGAACCAGGAAGACATACAAAACCTGAACAGAACCATAACCAGTAAGAAGATTAAGGCAGTCATCAAAAAACTCCCAAGAAACAAGAGAACAGGGCCAGACGGCTTCCCAGAGGAATTCTACCAAACATTTAAAGAAGAATTAATTCCTATTCTCCTGAAACTGTTCCAAAAAATAGAAATGGAAGGAAAACTTGCAAACTCATCTTATGAGGCCAGCATTACCTTGATCCCCAAATCAGTCAAAGACCCCATCAAAAAGAATTACAGAGCAATACCCTTGATAAACACAGATGCAAAAATTCTCACCAAAATACTAACCAATAGGATCCAACAGTACATTAAAAGGATGATTCACCATGACCAAGTGAGATTTACTCCAGGGCTGCAAGGTTGGTTCAACATCCGCAGATCAATCAATGTGATATGATACATTAATAAAAGAAAGAACAAGAACTATATGATACTCTCAATAGACGCTGAAAAAGCATTTGACAAAGTACAGCATCCTTTCTTGATCAAAACTCTTCACAGTGTAGAGATGTCCATCCCACAGTGTAGGAATACATACCTCAATATCATCAAAGCCATCTATGAAAAACCTACAGCGAATATCATTCTCAATGGAGAAAAACAGAGCTTTTCCGCTAAGGTCTGGAACATGGCAGGGATGTTCATTATCACTACTGCTATTCAACATAGTACAAGAAGTCCTAGCCTCGGCAATCAGACAACAAAAAGAAATTAAAGGCATCCAAATTGGCAAAGAAGAAATCAAACTATCACTGTTTGCAGATGATATGATACTTTATGTGGAAAACCCAAAAGACTCCACTCCGAATCTGTTAGAACTTGTACAGGAATTCAGTAAAGTGTCAGAATATAAAATCAATCCACAGAAATCAGTTGCATTTCTATACACAAACAGCAAGACAGAAGAAAGATAAATTAAGCAGTCAATCCCATTTATAATTGCACCCACAACCATAAGATACCTAGGAATAAACCTAACCAAAGAAGCAAAGAATCTGTACTCAGAAAACTATAAAGTACTCATGAAAGAAATTGAGGAAGGCACAAAGAAATGGAAAAATGTTCCATGCTCCTGGATTGGAAGAACAAATACTGTGAAAATGTCTATGCTACCTAAAGGAATCTACACATTTAATGCACTCCCGATCAAAATACCATCAAGTTTTTTTCAAAGAAATGGAACAAATAATCCTAAAATTTATATGGAACCAGAAAAGACCCCAAATAGCCAGAGGAATGTTGAAAAAGAGCCCAAAGTTGGTGGCAACACAATTTCAAACTTCAAGCTCTATTACAAAGCTATCATCATCAAGATAGTATGGTGCTGGCACAAAAACAGACACATAGACCAATGGAACAGAAGAGAGAGCCCAGAAATAGACCCTCTACTCTATGGTCATCTAATCTTTGACAAAGCAGGAAAGAATGTCCAGTGGAAGAAAGACAGTCTCTTCAACAAATGGTGTTGGAGAATTGGACAGCCACACGCAGAAGAATGAAACTACACCATTTCCTTAGACCACACACAAAAATAGACTCAAAATGGATGAAAGACCTCAATGTGAGAAAGGAATCCATCAAAATCCTTGAGAACACAGGCAGCAACCTCTTCAACCTCAGCCATAGCAACTTCTTCCTAGAAACATCGCCAAAGACAAGGGAAGCAAGGGCAAAAATGAACTATTGGGACTTCATCAAGATCAAAAGCTTTTTCACAGCAAAGGAAATAGTTAACAAAACCAAAAGACAACTGACAGAATGGGAGAAGGTATTTGCAAACGACATATCAGATAAAGGGTTAGTATCCAAAATCTATAGAGAAGTTATCAAACTCAACACCCAAAGAACAAATAATCTAATCAAGAAATGGGCAGAAGACATAAACAGACATTTCTGTAAAGAAGACATCCAGATGGCCAACAGACACATGAAAAAGTGCTCCACATCACTAGGCACCAGGGAAATACAAATCAAAAGCACAATGAGATACCACCTCAGACCAGTCAGAATGGCTAAAATTAACCAGTCAGGAAACAACAGATGCTGGTGAGGATGCGGAGAAAGGGGAACTCTCCTACACTGTTGGTGGGGATGCAAGCTGGTGCAATCACTCTGGAAAACAGCATGGAGTTTCCTCAAAAAGTTGAAAATAGAGCTACCCTACGACCCAGCAATTGCACTACTGGGTATTTACCCTAAAGATACAAATGTAGTAGTCCAAAGGGCCACATGCATCCAAATGTTTATAGCAGCAACGTCCACAATAGCCAAACTATGGAAAGAACCTAGATGTCCATCAACAGATGAATGGACAAACAAGATGTGATATATATATATACAATGGAATATTATACAGCCATTAAATGAAATGAAATCTTGCCATTTACAATGATGTAGATGGAACTAGAGGGTATTATGCTTAGTGAAATAAGTCAATCAGAGAAAGACAGTTATCATATGATCTCCCTGATACGAGCAATTTCAGAGACAACGTGTGGGGCTTGGAGGGTAGGGAAGGAAAAAAAGAAACAAGATGGGATCGGGAGGGAGACAAACCATAAGAGACTCTTAATCTCACAAAACAAAATGAGGGTTTCCAGGTGGAGAGGGGTAGGGAGAGGGTGGCTGGGTTATGGACATTGGGGAGGGTATGTGCTATGGTGAGTGATGTGAAGGGTGTAAGCCTGACGATTCACAGATCTGTACCCCTGGGGCTAATAATACATTATATGTTAATAAAAATTAAAACCTTAAAAAATTATTAAGAGGATACATATGTTTAGTATTTTTACCACAATGAAAAAATTTAAGAAAAAAGATAAAAAGAAAAAGAGAGATCTGCAGGATCATAGGGGGGAAATATGATGGAAATGGAAAGCAGTGCCCCATGTCTTAAAGATGGAGGATGGAGACAACAAAAAGAAAGTATAATATCAATACACAAAAATGCATTTCCTGTATACCAACAATGAACCACCAGGACTGAATTTTTTTTAAATAGGATTTACAATTGCACACAAAATGGAATATTTAGTTATGGATCTAGCAAAATATGTATAAATCTATGTCTAGAAAACTATAAGACAGTGTAGAAAGAAATCAAATAAAATTTAAATAAAAGGAGAGTTATTCTTTTTCAATATGTGGGTAAGGGGTTTCTGGGTGGCTCAGTTGGCTAATCATCTGACTCTTGATTTTGGCTCAGATCATGATCTCAGGGTCTTGAGATGGAGCCCTGCCTTGGTCTCTGCGCTCAGCAGAGGATCTGCTTGAGATTCTCCCTCTCCCTCTGCCCTTCTCCCCACTCACACTCTCTCACTCTCTCTTTCAAATAAATAAATTTTTAAAAGTGGGGGAGGCATCTTTAATCAGTTGTCTAAAATCACATAGCCATCAGAAGGGAAAGACAATACCTAAAGTTGCTCTGGCTCCTCGTTCCTGCTGACTCGACTAAGTTCATGCTAATGTCTTGTTGTAGATTAAACCCACGTTCACCAGCCCTTCAGCAAATTAATATTGCCACAGCAAGGGAAACCCTTACTACATTCTCAGATGATTTGCTTTCGGAAAATTATAACTCTCATTCAACCATAACATGAGTCATAACACATCATATGGTTTAAGACTCAAGGATCCAATTTCATGTGAGTGCTAGAAGTAAAGTAAAGTAAATATTTTCAAGTGCCTTTTTAGCTTATTCTAGAGTCCGTCCTTCGTGAATGTCAAGTTCTGAAACTTCATAAAGCCTTCTGTACCGTCATAAAACTATCCCTGCAGAGAACCATCAGTGTTTGCAGCAGAAGTTTAGAAATAGTTTTGGTTACCTGTCTAACTAGTTGATTTCAGTGTTCAACTAGTTAAACTCTTAATTAACGGGTTCTGGTGAGGCAAGGTTTTCCTCAAGGGATTCACCCACTACTCAATTCCACACTAAGACAATCGTTCAGACAAGATGGAGCCTTCGCCTCCAGGCACAGAAAACATGGCGTCCATCTGATTAGGAGGCCTTGTCTCCACTGCCCAGGACTCCAGGGCACCCGTGATGTCTTGGAGACTTCCCTCTAACCGATCTCAACAACAGCCAGCACATAGATTCAACTTCTATCTTTATTTTTAAGATTTTATTTATTTATTTGACAGAGATCACAAGTAGGCAGAGAGGCAGGCAGAGAGAGAGGGGGGAAAGCAGATCCCTGCTGCACAGAGAGGCGATGCAGGGTTTGATCCCAGGATCCCAGGACCCTGGGATCATGATCAGAGCTGAAGGCAGAGGCTTTAACCCACTGAGCCACCCAGGTGCCCCTCAACTTCTATCTTGACTGGTTTCTTAAGTGGCATTCACAGATGGATTATCCATTGCTTCCAAATCCCATAAAATGTTCTGAGTTTAAATGCAGAGAAAAGCCACCATTTTTAAAACAATTACACAAATTGATTTTCTTACCTTGCCCTAAAGGGGACAACACACACACCTGTAGCAGGTTCCTCAAATATGTGTTCCCCAACTGTGCTTATTTTTAGGACAATATGTTCCTTTTTGAGGTCTTGAATATGGCCAAGTTAAAGCCTACATTATTTTAAGTACTGGAGATATTAGCAAATGACAGAAAAAGAATTTTGATGGGTCTCATCCCATAAAATTTGTAAGGGAAACCTTTTCCTCCTATTAGGACAAGGAGTATTAATTCAATGTTTTGATTACTAGATACTATTTTCCAAAGTATATTTTTTCTAAAGAAAAACACAAGTCGCATAATCCCCACTCTCCTGTCCTTCTCGGCTAATACTAGAAATGTCAGAGGTGTAGTGTTTAATTTTACAATATAGTTTTTTGTTGTGTGTGTGTAGGAGGACGTAGGAGGACTGTAACTCAGAAGCTGCTTGGTCTATTGATGGAAACGGGATTACAGGGGGAGATTCTGGGAAGATGAGAATCAGAAGCACAAGAGAAAAATCTAGACTAGTCATAGATTTGGGAGTTATTGCACAAAGGAGGTACTGGAGTGGGCTCTAGAATTTTTACCCCCTGCGCGAGCACGCGTGCATGCGCAAACACATAAACACACACACACACACACACACACACACACGACGTATCCTTGTCCATGTAAGTGAAGCAAAGTCCACATTCTGATCAGTGTGTTGGACAGATTTGCAAAACGTTCACATTGTGAACTTAGTTCACATCTTTGTGCCCCATGTGGAATGAAGCCAAGTGCATGTAGTTGTGCTTCTTCATTTGTGTTCACCCGGAAACTAAGGCATACCTAGGCACATCTGAGAACAGCGGCTACACACGTGAGGGACAAAGGAGCCGCAGGTTAGTCACCGTTAGGTCCATTCCAGGATAACAAGCCAGGTAAGAGAGGGAGGTTGTTCAGGAAGAAAGTTTGTACCTGTCACTTGGATTACCCTGTTGTGTTCAGTTCAATTCAATTCCTCAATTCAAACGGGTTTACTAAAAGGAAAGAAACACCCACAGATATATCTCCATGGGGCTTTGAGAGCACAGACGGAGCACATGGGGCAATGGCTTTCTCAGAACGACCTCTGTGTGGAGCTGAGTGCCATGAGCGAGAACCACTGGCAGTCCTGGCATGAGCTTGGCGAAGCCTCACGCCGTCAGCTCAATTAACAGTGGCGTCTTGACAGGTAAGGACATCAGGACTGAGAGGTTCAACACAGACCCTACAGCCTCAGTACCAGGTCTCGGGGTCATCAGAGAAAACAGACGGTATGGGAGTCCTGGGTGGACCGCACCTGGAAAGGCAGGAAATGGCAGGTGTCATGTAGCACCCAAGAAACTCATGTGAGGAGCCACCATATGGGCTCCCAGCACTGCATAGGAAGGATTTCAGAACCTGGAGTTTCCAGAGTTTTTAGAAGCAGAGCTTCCTTTGGGACTTATTTTCACCTTGATTTTACCCCTAGTCCAGTGTGACTTCAGAAATATAAGTTATACTGAAAAACAGAGTTACACAAAGAAAGAAAGAAAAAATAAACACATATTGTGACTCCTACCATCTGTGCATGCATGGAAAAGTATCTATATTCAATCACTCCTCCTAATGCAGAAGTTTCTGATTTTTCTTTCCTGGAATATATAAAAAGTTACATCACTGGTCTCTTTTTGCCTAAACCCTGGCCCTGAAATGCTACAATTGTTCTCCTCCTAATATCTCTGTCGTCATATGGGCCTCTTTTGCTTCGAGACATGGAGAAGCTGGTTGGCCCATACTGTTATTCACACTGATCAGAGAAGCAAATTTCTTTGGAATTCTCCAGGACACAATAGAAGGCACTGTTCTTACAGCTCATTGGGGGAACCTGGATGGTGCCCAGGTTTGAATCACACAGACGTAATTATTCCTTTCCCTTCCCAGATAACTTTAGAAAAGAAGTCCCTTACATTCGTGAACTTTTCCTTCTGCAGCATAAGAAATGCAGGAATGTAGCTCAGCCTGCCTCGCCTAGAATGAGACCTGTTCCCCCAAATTGAGTGCATTTGTTTAAGCTCCTTTCCAAAAAATCAAGTTGAAAGTTTAGCTCAAGATTTGCTTTTGGGGAAGGGAGGGATGATTTTATCAGATTACTGGGAAAGTAATGTGACTATCTGCTAAAGAATCGTATTGCTTTCTTTTTCTTTTAACAACAACAAAAAAAGCTTAAAATCATGCTGGTTTTGCAGCGGGAAGCCTGCCCATGTGACAAATGAGTCAAGATGAAATGTAGTGGTTTGGCATTCCTGGAAAGTTAATTCTCAGGTTTTGAAAAATCTGGGGAAAACAAGAAATTTTATTGTTAAAGGAGAGTCAGTTAGCATAGAGGCAGCAAGCCCCTCATAAGAAAAGCTCGTTTGTGAACAGGAAGGAACGTCTTCAAATGGAAAGGTTGCCTGGAAAACAGCCATTTAAAAGGACATGGAGATAATTTAAAACACAGAGAAAAGAGGAAGCACAGAAGCAAAGGCCTAATGGGCAAGAAGGTGGAAACTGTGTCCAGCTGAAAGTCCTATATGGTTTTTAGACTTT
Organism: Mellivora capensis; assembly: GCA_004024625.1. NCBI lineage: Eukaryota > Metazoa > Chordata > Mammalia > Carnivora > Mustelidae > Mellivora > Mellivora capensis. Next base: position 40,487 of record PISX010014856.1, on the reverse strand, counting down.
GCTTCATTTTACCCAAATGTTAGGAGAAGGGGACCCCGGTGCCCCTGGCTGAGATTTCAAACAGAACCCAGAGGCCAAACCAGAGTTCAAAGAAACCTAAAGATCAGAACCTGAAGCAAGAGAGAATCAGAAAAGAGAAAGCAAGATCAAGAACACAAAATGTAAGACCCAGGTCAACACAGCAAGATCAGGTACCCTTACAGTCAGAGGGAAGAGACTGAAAATTGCCAAGTTCAAGCTCATTGACTAAAGGAGGGCAAGGGCAAGGAGGCCTAGGAGTGCCTTAACATGAGGCTTTTCAGACTTTTCCAAGGAAACTATGATAGAGTAAATTCATACCTTTAAAGATACTGAAGGCATGGCTGGAAACAGATGGGCACTGGAGCAGCATTTGTAAATATCATGTATCTTAAAAAAATCAATGAAACATTTGTATGTTGCCTCATACAGTAGCTTTGTTCTTTTCAATAGAAAGCTAATATAATGGGGCGCCTGGGTGGCTCAGTGGGTTAAGCCTCTGCCTTCGGCTCAGGGTCCTGGGATCGAGACCCGCATCGGGCTCTCTGCTCAGCATGGAGCCCGTTTCCTCCTCTCTCTCTGCCTGCCTCTCTGCCTAGTTGTGATCTCTGTCTGCCAAATAAATAAATAAAATCTTAAAAAATTAAAAAAAAAAGAAAGAAAGCTAATATAAGATCACTACTCAGAAGGACCCAGCACAGATAAAAGCACCCGCGAGAACCCCACTTTGTGCACCGAGGAGAGCAAAAGCTGTGATTGAGAAGCCCAGGGCTCCACCATTAACCTTGGCTGTGCTTAGACCTAACATTGGACTCTTATAACCTCCCTAGCATTAAGAGATTAAGGATTAAGCCCCACTCCACCCCACAGCCATCAAGGTGGCCAGGGACCACAAACTCAAGTGGCAAAGAGCACGCAGTAGCAAACACTCCAGGCCAAGCATAATGTCTGTCAATTACAAAATCTTTTCAAAATGCCATGGAAGCCAAATAAAAAGGTTGAACAAAGGAAGATGTGACTCAAGGGCCACAGTGCACCAACCTCACGCAGTCCAGTCCCCCGCCCCACAGTAAGAACTTAACTAATATTTGAGCGAAGAAGGATGTAGAATCTAAGAGCTGGACGGCATATTTTTTTAAAAGGGAAGACACCAAGTGCAAGGAAGAGGAAAAGTAAACAAATAGAAACTATAACTCACATCTTAGCATATCAACACTATGTTTTGCCGATTCTTCACTTTAATAAAGGACAAAGGAAGGCTGAGTGTGGGATGGACTTTTTGTGTGAGTCACCCACAAAGCAAGTAACCTAGACAAAGGTCATGAGCAGAAACTTTACTGGAGGAGGAGGGAGGGAATGGAGAGTTATTGTTTAATGGGTGTGTCTCCAGGGTGTACCCTGCACTGGACACAGGTTAGCCCCCACAGGGGTATCTCCCCACCATGTCTGGGGTCTGCATCAGTGGGAGCCAAGTGGTTTCTTGGCCAGACGTGAGGCACTGTTGTGCTGTATCATACCAGTGCCTAGAGTAAGAGACAGATGAGGCCTTGGGAACCCGAAATGGGGTTCAATACAGATAAACTATAACAACATAGGAAGGCAAGAATATTCTAAGTAATGCTCTAATGGAATACTAAGTAATGTTCCAATTTTGAGATTATCATGAAATTCACCATGTCCCTTGGGGCCCCTGATGGCTGAGTCAGTTAGCAGCTAACTCTTGATTTCAGCTCAGGTCATAATCTCAGGGGTGTGAGATCAAGCCCTGTGTTGGGCTCCGTGCTCAGCCCAGAATCTACTTGAGATCCTCTCCCTCCACCCCTGCCCCCTACTAGTTCACACCCTCGAGCTCTCTATCACAAATAAATAAAATCTTTAAAAAAAAAAAATCACTCAGAGTAAGTGGGTATACACAAAGATATATGGGCTAGTGCCTTGACTGCAGGTTATTTATAGAGAGATCACGAGCAGTTGAAGTTGTGCTGCACAATGACTTGCGTATATTATGAAATGATGACCACAACAAGCTTATTTAACATCCATCATCTCATATAGATACAAAAAAAGGGGGGGTTCTTTGTGATAATAACTTTCAGTGTTCACTCTCTTAGCAACTTCCAGATACATCGTACGACAGTGTTAACTGTGGTCATGTTGTACATTACAGCCCCAGTATTTATTCATCTTCCATCTGGAAGTTTGAACCTTTTTAGCACCTTTCTCCAAGTCCCCACTTCTCACACCCTGTACCTCTGGTGACCATAGCTGATATCTTTTTCTAGAAGTTTCGTTTGGGTTTTTTTTAAGATTCCATATAAAAGTGAGATCATATTCGTCTTTCTCTGTCTGACTTATTTCACTCAGCATAATACATCCTTCTTTGTAGTTGCACAGGATTTCCTTCTTTTTATGGCTAAATAACATTCCACTGCTTGTGTCTATATCTTCCTTATCCATTCATCCATCAGTGGACACTTAGTTTGTTTCCATGTCTTGGCTATTGTAAATAATGCTGCAGTGAACATCTTTTGGCTAATTCTTTCCACCTTGAAGTCTTCTTCCAGGAATGTTTTTCATAAGTTAAATTTACCTGATGTAACTAGCAGCTCCAACTTTATAAAAAGCATCTATATGCATTCAGGAATAATCTAGCATTAAACAATGCTATGTAAGATAAGAGATCTATGCAATCAAAGTGTAAATATGTCTAATGTGAAAGAGAGAATTTGAAAAATCAATATAGGACCATAGGACTTTGACTTCAGTAAGTTCGTCTATAATTTTCCAATGCCAGATAAATCCTTATGATAATATACTAAACTGCTGAGATTCATCAAGTAAAATAACTCTTCAAAATTCAAGTAAATACATATAAATATATATAAATGTTCCAACTAGTGAAAGCATCAAATAACATTTTTATCTGACTGTAGAGAAAGGAGATTACCAGTTTAAGTACCATAGCTTAAAAATGCTCTTTGGAAGACCTTGAAAACTGGAATAAGATGACATACAAATAAGAGAGGATAAAGACGTTCTACAACCTTCAGTACCCTTCAGTTTACACACCTCCATTGCCTTGAGGCAGGCTCAGGCATAGTCCCAACACGATGTCTATTTTGGAAGCCTGATGCTGTGGGGTGCTGGTAAGGGCAAGGAAAGCAATCTTAGCCACAGGCTGTCTTATGACCATGACCTTAGACCAAAGTACTCCAGACCTGAGAGGGGGTTTCTGCGTGCAATCAGGCCCCAATTCCTTCCTGCTGAGTAGAACATGAAGACAGTGTGAATATTTAACTACATGACTTGACCAAAGGAGCAGAAACAAAGATAGATCAGCATTCCCAGGAGCTCCCTAGACCCCACAGCCTCAAACAAACTCCTTTTCATAAGCCAAATTCCTCTCCTTCATGACCTCCTTCTGCAAAGAACAGATTCTCCCCAACCTCTCCCAAGAACTTTCTTCAAGATGGGGCTAACTAGACCACATGAGACTACACCTTTAATTACTGCAAATGATATTTGCGTGTGGTTTCAGGCATTAGAAATTGTTTACCAGAAGGAACCAAGGCAATTAGGAACAGAAAAAGCACAGACAGATCTTTCACTGGACTAGGTCAGATGTCAGCCAGGTAAATGACAATCCAGAGTTCTGACTACTTTCTTTCCTAGCTTGCTTATGATTAAATTTTAATAGAATAATGGCATGCCCCTTGGTAGTATTCCCTACTCTAATTTATATAAAATAACAACTGCCAGGATTACATTTTTGTAAGGTGATGGGCATCCTCTTATTCAGACCCAATTGCTGTATCCACAAGCACCATTCTGACTGCTGATGACAATTCCAAGCTAGCTCAAATTGTCCCATTGGTTCTAGTGCTCCCCACTTTGTGATGCTTCCATCATCCCTTCACAGAATTATCTGGATTTGTTGCTCAGGAGCACCACACCAATGCCCAGTTGCAATAGAAGACTATTTCTCTTACCTTCAAAAAGAGCTCAAATTATTAATCACACATCCCTGATCACTGGGTTTCATCTTGCCCTAATTCTACCTCAAGGCCAGGCCCCATAAAGTGTCAGTCCCAAATAATAACAGGATATGCTGCTGAGGATCCAGTGAACATCCCACAGCTCTGTCAACCTCTGTCCTATGTAGGCTGACACTAGTTACCTAGAATATGCATGTTGAAAAGCCCCTTGAGGCCCCCAGAGCTGGATGATAGAAACCACAGGAAGAGCTAACATACCACCCAACACATAACTATTATGAAAAGTGGCTTGGGATAAATGTAGTGGTCTGTCTTAGACTCCATTTACTCATTAAAATGAGCTCTTCCATCAGATAAGCAAGTCCTATGTTCTTTTTTTTTTAAGATGTTATTTATTTATTTGGGGGGAGGAGCAGAAGGAAAGGGACAAGCAGACTCCCCACTGAGCAGAGTGCCCAATGCGAGTCTTGATCCCAAGACCCTGAGATCATGACCTGAGCTGAACTGAGATGTTTAGCCCACTGAGTCACCCAGGTGCCCCTCCTCTTTTTTTAAGGTCTACATTCTTAACTCACTCTACTCCCCTAACACCACAAGTTGGAAAGTGGTTGCTAATCTAATAATGAGACCCTGACTTGGGTTTTTGCTTCAACTTTCCATGGACAGCAAACATGTTGAGCTCTTTCTACCCTGGGAAGGGGGTAATGTTGGCTTTGATTTCCTGTCCCGTACTTTGTGCCATTCCCCAAGAAAATGTGTGATTATTCACAACTGACAAACAAATTTGGACGTATATAAAATCTTTGCCCATGTGTGGTTCATACTTTCCTCTCCTCTTCAAATGGGAACTGTCAAAAACAAATTAAGTAATTACACAGTGTTGCTGCAGCTGTGTGTACCCTTCATTACATTATATGACTGTGGTTAAGGGATGGCTCTCTTTTGCCTAGTTTTTAAAATATTTATAATGGAAGGTGGGTTGTCAGGGCATGTTCCACTGTTGCCAGAAAAAAAAACAAAAAATAAATGAAAATGACATTGATGATTATGTGTGTGTGTATGTGTACAGGACACACTCTGCTATGTTGTAAGTTATTCTCTTTCCCTGTTTTTTCAACTAATTTTTAAAAAGAGGTATAAAAATAGAAATAGATTGTCAGTCTAAAAATGACTCAATAAATAAAATCTCATTAGTTCAAACAGTAGGGTTTACTGACCACAGTTTATCATTCCTTTTAAAAATGACCAATCTCCATCCATTGAAAAACATTATGTTAATAAATAACAAGTATTCATTCAGGAAAATAACATCTTTAAGACCTAATGATCCTGCAAGGTGAGTGTTGCTTACTGGTGTTCGATAAATGTATGGAAGAAAATAATAAAAAGTAAAAAGGAGGGGCGCCTGGGTGGCTCAGTGGGTTAAAGCCTCTGCCTTCGGCCCTGGTCATGACCCCAGCGTCCTGGGATTGAGCCCCGCATCGGGCTCTCTGCTCAGCGGGGAGCCTGCTTCCTCCTCTCTCTCTGCCTCCCTCTCTGCCTACTTGTAATCTCTGTCTGTCAAATAAATAAATAAAATCTTTTTTAAAAAAAAGTAAAAAGGAATAAAAAATGGTTGATCACTGTAGAATGCTTGCTTAAAATTTCTACATTAGCCTTTGGGCACTGATAGCCTCGGAAATGTTAATTTCATCATTCCTAGTAAGGATGAGGGAAGAAAAACTGTTTCAAAGTTTGTGCCTATTTTCTTAGGGAATTTCCTCCAACTTGAGGAGGTTAATTTTCAACAAATTGGATTTTCATAACTGTAAGAATGTACATTTAATGGAAATACATATATATGATATCATATATAATATATTAATGTCATATTAAATTTTTAATAATACAGCTTATTTAGAAACATAAACTCAGAATGTCAGAGCTTCAACTGGAAGCAAGGAAAAGGCCAGAGTTAAAGGACAACAAAGAAACACAAAGATAAACCAAGAAAAGGACCAGAACTAAATGAGTGTTAAAAAAAAAATCTCCAAGGCAAATAGGACTTTCAAGAACATGAATTTCTATGTCATCCTCAAGGAATCGCCTTCTCATTACAAGCATTTAGAAGTATGAGAAAATGGAGCAAAAACAGCAATAACAAATTTAACACGTAGCCATGTTAGAAAAAAAGAGAAAGTCCGCACATGCACAGATAAACAGAGAAGTCAAAGCCAGACCGAGAGGTTACCCAGCAACAGTTCAAACATCCATCACAAACATCAATCAGGGCTAAGTTCAAATGACTCTTTTTTTATTTATTTTAAGTTGTTTGTTTGGGGTTTGCTTTTTGTTTTGTTTTGTTTTTGTTTTTGAGTAATCTCTACACCCAACAAGGGGCTCAAACTTACAACCTCAAGATCAAGAGCCACATGTTTGACTGACTGAGACAGCCAGGCACCCCATCTAATACCTCTTTGAGGACAGGAGATAGAATGTCCAGGGGCCAGGGGTAGGGGTGGTAATGGGGATGGGGTCGGGGGGAGATGTGGTTTGCTATGCCCCTGTGAAGCACAGAGCCTTGAAGTACTACCTCCGCCATAAAAACACTAAAACAACTCCTCCCACTTAACTATGAAAGCAGTTAGAAGGCTTGCCACCTCTCCGGGGCCTTGGGTTAAAAATAAGTCATCTGTGAGAAATCAGAACTCCAGGTACCCATTATACCTAAGTGTAGGGTTTAAATGTGTAACACCCACACCATTAAGGCACCACAATAAGGTTGATATAAAAATATTTCTAAAAGACTCTTAGGGGGCACCTGGGTGGCTCAGTGGGTTAAGCCTCTGCCTTGGGCCCAGGTCATGATCTCAGGGTCCTGGGATCAAGCCTGCATTGGGCTCTCTGCTCAGCAGGGAGCCTGCTTGCCCCTCTCTCTCTCTCTGCCTACTTGTGATCTCTCTCTGTCAAATAAATAAAAATCTTAAAAAAAAATTTTTTTAATGCTTTAAAAAGTTTAAAAAAATAAAATACTCTTAGAGTCCTAGAAAATGTGAAACCACTCTCTGGGGAATACTTTATTAAAAGCAGGGGCTTAAGAAACTCTCATGGGGGCAGAAGTGAGGGTGGGGGAGCCACCATAGCTGAAAATCATTTTAAACCCAATGAGAAATCAAGACACTAGAATGGAGATTCAGAAAATGCAATCAACAGGAAAATAAGCACTCCCAAAATAGGAACTATATACAGTGTGAAAGAGACTACAAACAAGGTTATTTAAAATTAAAAAAGAGATAACAAAGGAATAAAAACCATAAAGACAAGAGACAATGAAAAAGAACAGGCCAATTTGAAAAGAAGCCAACTAGCACCTCTAGAAAAGAAGGACAAACTCACTGAAGTTAAAAACATATAAAAATATCCATAGCAAACAAATGAGATACTAAAGACAAATTATCCATAAATAAATGGCAGTTAGATGATGGGAAATTTCTCATTACCTCACCAAATGATTCCAGAAGACAGTGAAATATCTTTAAGAATGAGGGGAAAATGAAGGGCACCTGAGTGGCTCAGTTGGTTAAGCATCTGGCTTCAGCTTGAGTCATGATCCCAGGGTTCAGGGATGGAGCCCCACATCGGGGTCCCTGTTCAGCAAGGTGTCTATTTCTCCCTCACCCTTCTATCCCCACCCCCAATGTGTGCTCTCTCTCTCTCAAATGAATATATAAAAATCTTTTAAAAAAAAAATGAATGAGGGGAAATGATCATTTGTGTAGAGCATATATGAAGCTAAATTATAGTTTAATTAATTAATTAATTAATTAATTAAAATATAATATAAATTATATAAAAATGAAAACATTTTTAGGTAAACTGATGGAAAAAAGTTACTACCACAATTCCTCCCTGGGATAAATATTAAGGTAAACTATATGAACTATTTGCTATCTGGCTATTTTTTACCCGCACACATACACAAAAATTTCATAGGATTCAAAGTAAATCTAAAAGATGTATGTCCTTCAGGAAGAAGAAAATTGAATCAACAAGGAAGATATAAGGTCTTGGGAGGAACAAGATGGCAGAGGAGTAGGGGACTAAATATCATCAGGTCCCAGGAGTTCAGCTGGATAGTGATCAAACCATTGCAAACACCTACAAACAAAATCAAAGAGAAGAAGAGCAGCAATTCTAGAAACAGAAAATCGACCACTTTCTGGAAGGTAGGATGTGTGGAGAAGTGAACCTGAGGCGACGGGAAGAGACCACGGGGGAAGGGGCAGCTCCCAGCAAGTGGTAGAGCAGTGAAGCACAAAATCAAAACGTTTAGAAGTCTGCTCCACTGAGGGACATCACTCCAGAGGCTAAGCGGGGATTGAGCCCTCACAGGGACAGTGTGGTCTTCGGGCCCACAGGGTCACAGAAATACCGGGGGTGAGTGAGTGTGGCACAGCTCCCAGGTATCAAAGTGGGGAAGCTGACTACAGAGACAGAGCCAAGGGGTGGACTCTCAGGTTGGGGTACCCTAAACTGTGATCTGAGGCACAGTCAGACCACTGTTCCTCGAGCAGGGACCCCACAAGTGCCAGGTCCAGGGAGACTCGCATTCTTCATCTGGGAGGAGTGGCATGGGAGAGTGCTGCAGGAATGTGCTGGGTTTCGCGACTCCAAATGGGCTGTGCGCCAGAGATAGAAACACTCGGTCACAGGCTGGGTGAGCACGGAGTGCGGCCAGAGACCCGGGAGATGGGAGGGATTGACTGCTTTTCTCCAAGGGCACACCGAGGAGTGGGGCCCCGAGCACTCAGGTCCTCCCGCCAGATATTGGGAGGCCGCCATTTTCATTCCCGTCCTCCAAAGCTGTACGGAAAGCTTTCAGGGAACAAATGCTCCTGAGAGCGAACCTGAGCAGATTACTTAGCCCAGCCCCTGGCAAGGGTGATGCAATTCGCCTCGGGCAAAGACATTTGAGAATCACTACAATAGGCCCCTCCCCCAGAAGATCAGCAGGAATATCCAGCCAAGACCAAGCTCACCGATAAATGAAAACAGCAAATTTTCAGAGCTATAGGAATACAGCACATAGAATTTATGACTTATGACTTTTATCCCATGATTCTTTATTCTCCCAAAGTTAAATTTTTTTTAATTTTGTTTTTTTCTTATTCTATATTTTAATTTTTCCTCTTTCCTATTTTAGCATTTTTAAATATTGTATCTTATCAATACCTTTTCTAAAAAATCTTTTTTAATTTTCATTATTATATTCTATCCCTTCATTGTATTTAACCTTATTTTTTGTATACATATATGTTTTTCTTTTTTTAAAACTTTGGGATACAGTTTCTTCTAGCAGATCAAAATACATCCTATATCTACCACATGACTTTGTTCTAGTCTTCAGCCTGATCACATTCCGTCCTCTTTTTTTTCTTATTTCAATTGACTTCTTGTCTTATCAATTCCTTTCATAGAATCTTTTTAAGTTTTCATCTTTACAGTCATATTCCATCCCTTCATTGTGTTTACCCTTATTTTCATATATATATATAAGTTTTTCCTTCTTTTAAATTTTGGGAGGCAGTTTCTTCTTCTTCTTTTTTTTAAAGATTTTATTTATTTATTTGTCAGAGAGAGAGAGAGAGCACAGGCAGACAGAGTGGCAGGCAGAGGCAGAGGGAGAATCAGGCTCCCTGCCGAGCAAGGAGCCCAATGTGGGACTCGATCCCAGGACGCTGGGATCATGACCTGAGCCCAAGGCAGCCGCTTAACCAACTGAGCCACCCAGGCGTCCCAGGAGGCAGTTTCTTCTAACAAATAAAAATACACACACTGTTTCATTTACCAGTCTAATCATGTATCTATTTTTTTTTTTTCTTTTCTTCCTGTTTTCTTCTCCCGCTGGTTTCAGTTGTCTTCTGATTTGGCTAGTATATATTTTTCTGGTGTCGCTGATACCCTTTTAGTATTTTATTCTCTCATTCATCTATTCTTATTTGGATAAAATGACAAGGCAGAAAAATTCACCTCAAAAAAAAAAAAAAAAAAAAAGAACAAGAGGCAGTACCAATGGCTAGAGACCTATTCAACACAGACATTAGTAAGATGTCAGAACCAGAGTTCAGAATGATGATTATCAAGGTACTAGCTGGGTTGGAAAAAAGCATAGAAGATACTAGAGAATCCCTTTCTGGAGAAATAAAATCCATTTCTAGAGAAATAAAAGACCTAAAATCTAACCAAGTTGAAATCAAAAAAACCTATTCATGAGGTGCAATAAAAAATGGAGACTCCTACTGCTAGGATAAATGAGGCAGAAGAGAGTTTTAGTGATATAGAAGACCAAATGATGGAGAATAAAGGAGCTGAGTAAAAGAGAGGCAAACAACTACTGGACCATGAGGGGAGAATTTGAAAGATAAGTGATACCATAAAACAAAACAATATTAGAACAATTGGGATTCCAGAAGAAGAAGAAAGAGAAAGGGGGTTAGAAGGTGTATTGGAGCAAATTATTGTAGAGAATTTCCCTAATATGGGAAAGGGAACAAACATCAAAATCCAGGAGGCTCAGAGAATCCCCCTCAAAATCAATAAGAATAGGTCCACACCCTGTCATCTAATAGTAAAACTTCAAGTCTCAGTGACAAAAAGAAAATCCTGAAAGCAGCTCGAGACAAGAGGTTTGTAACATACAATGGTAGAAATACAAGACTGGCAGCAGACCTATCCACAGAGACCTGGCAGGCCAGAAAGGACTGACATGAAATATTCAAAGCACTAAATGAGAAATATATGCAGCCAAGAATACTATATCCAGCTAGGCTGTCATTGAAAATAGAAGGAGAGATAAAAAGCTTCCAGGACAAACAAAAACTAAAAGAATTTGAAAACACCAAACCATCCCTTCAGGAAATATTGAAAGGGGTCCTCTAAGTAAAGAGAGAGCCTAAAAGTAGTAGATCAGAAAGGAACAGAGTCAATATACAGTAACAGTCACCTTACAGACAATACAATGGCACTAAATTCATATCTCTCAATAGTTACCCTGAATGTCAATGGGCTAAATGCTCCAATAAAAAGACATAGAGTATCAGAATGGATAAAAAAAAAAAAGACCTATTGATATGCTGTCTGCAAGAAACTCATTTTAGACCCAAAGACATCTCCAGATTTAAAGTGAGGGGGTGGAAAACAATTTACCATGCTATTGGACATCAAAAGAAAGCTGGTGGTAATCCTTATATCAGACAAATTAAATTTTAAGCCAAAATTAAAGCCAAGGCTATAATAAGAGATGAGGAAGGAGACTATATCATACTCAAAGGGTCTGTCCAACAAGAAGAGCTAACAATTTTAAAAATCTATGCCCCTAACATGGGAGCAGCCAATATATAAACCAATTAATAACAAAATCCAAGACACACACCAACAATAATACAATAATAGTAGGGGACTTTAACACCCCCCTGACTGAAATAGACAGATCATCCAAGCAAAAGATCAACAAGGAAATAAAGGCTTTAAATGACACACTGGACCAGATGGACATCACAGATATATTCAGAACATTCCCTCCCAAAGCAACAGAATACACATTCTTCTCAAGTGTACATAGAACATTCTCCAGAATAGATAGCATCCTGGGTGACAAATCAGGTCTCAACCAGTACCAAAAGATTGGGATCATTCCCTGCATATTTTGAGACCACAATGCTTTGGAACTAGAACTCAACCACAAGAGGAAAGTTGGAAAGAACTCAAATACGTGGAGGTTAAAGAGCATCCTACCAAAGAATGAATGGGTCAACCAGGAAATTAAAGAAGAATTTTAAAAATTCATGGAAACAAATGATAATGAAAACACAACGGTTCAAAATCTGTGGGACACAGCAAAGGCAGTCTGAGAGAAAAATATATAGCAATACAAGCCTTTCTCAAGAAACCAGAAAGTTCTCAATTACACAACCTAACCCTACACCTAAAGAAGCTGGGGAAAGAACTGCAAAGAAGGCCTAAACCCAGCAGGAGAAGGGAAATCATAAAGATCAGAGCAGAAATCAATGAAATAGAATCCAAAAACAACAATAGAACAAATCAACAAAACTAGGAGCTGGTTCTTTGAAAGAATTAATAAGATTTATAAACCCCTGGTCAGACTTATCAAAAAGAAAAGAGAAAGGACCCAAATAAATAAAATCATAAATGAAAGAGGAGAGATCACAACCAACACCAAAGAAATACAAACATTTATAAGGACATATTATGAGCAACTAAATGCCAGCAAATCTGACAATCTGGAAGAAATGGATGCATTCCTAGAGATGTATAAACTACCAAAAGTGAACCAGGAAGACATACAAAACCTGAACAGACCCATAACCAGTAAGGAGATTAAAGCAGTCATCAAAAATCTCCAACAGGGGCACCTGGGTGGCTCAGTGGGTTAAAGCCTCTGCCTTCAGCTCAGGTCATGATCCCAGGGTCCTGGGATTGAGCTCAGCATCAGGCTCTCTGCTCAGCAGGGAGCCTGCTTGCCCCTCTCTCTCTCTCTCTGCCTGCCTCTCTGCCTACTTGTGATCTCTGTCTGTCAAATAAATAAATAAAATCTTTGGGGGAAAAAAAATCTCCAACAAACAAAAGCACAGGGCCTGACGGCTTCCCAGGGTAATGTTACCAAACATTTAAAGAAGAATTAATGCCTATTCTCCTGAAACTGTCCCAAAGTAAAGAAATGGAAGGAAAACTTCCAAACTCATTTCATGAGGCCAGCAAACCTTGATCCCAAAACCAGAAAAAGACCCCATCAAAAAGGAGAATTACAGACCAATATCCTTGATGAACACAAACACAAAAATTCTCATCAAAATACTAGCCAATTGAATCCAACAGTACATTAAATGGATTAAATGGTCTTGGTGACGACCAAGTGGGATTTATGCCTGGGCTGCAAGGTTGGTTCAACATCCACAAATCTATCAATATGACAAAATAAATTAATAAAAGAAAGAAAAATGACCATATAATACTCTCAATAGATGCTGGAAAAGCATTTGACAAAGTACAGCATTCTTTCTTGACCAAAACTCGTCACAGTGTAGGGATAGAGGGTACGTACCTTAATATCATCAAGGCCATCTATGAAAAACCCCCAGTAAATATCATTCTCAATGAGGAAAAACGGAGAGCTTTTCCTCTAAGGTCAGGAGCACGGCAGGGCTGTCCACTATCACCACTGCTATTCAACATAGTACTAGAAGTCCTAGCCTCGGCAATCAGACAACAAAAAGAAATTAAAGACATCCAAATCAGCAAAGAAGAAGTCAAACTCTCACTCTTTGTAGATGATATGATACTTTATGTGGAAAACCCAAAAGACTCCACTCCAAAACTGCTAGAACTCACACAGGAATTCAGTAAAGTTTCAGAATATAAAATCAATGCACAGAAATCAGTTCCATTTCTATACACCAACAGCAAGACAGAAGAAAGATAAATTAAGCAATCAATCTCATTTACAATTGCACCCACAACCTTAAGATACCTAGGAATAAACCTAACCAAAGAAGCAAAGAATCTGTACTCAGAAAACTATAAAGTATTCATGAAAGAAATTGAGGAAGACACAAAGAAATGGAAAAACATTCCATGCTCATGGATTGGAAGAACAAATATTGTGAAAATGTCTATGCTACCTAGAGCAATCTACACATTTAATGTAATCCCAATCAAAATACTATCTTTTTTTTTTTCAAAGAAATGGAACAAATAATTCTAAAATTTATATGGAACCAGAAAAGACCCCAAATAGCCAGAGGAATGTTGAAAAAGAGCCCAAAGTTGGCGGCATGACCATTCCAGACTTCAAGCTCTATTACAAAGCTATCATCATCATCAAGATAGTATGGTCTTGTACTGGCCCAAAAACAGATACACAGATCAATGGAACAGAATAGAGAGCCCAGAAATAAACCCTCAACTCTACGGTCAACTAATCTTTGACAAAGCAGGAAAGAATGTCCAATGGAAAAAAGACAGTCTCTTCAACAAATGGTGTTGGAGAATTGGAAAGCCACACGCAGAAGAATGAAACTACACCATTTCCTTAGACCACACACAAAAATAGACTCAAAATGGATGAAAGACCTCAATGTGAGAAAGAAATCCATCAAAATCCTTGAAAAAAACACAGGCAGCAACCTCTTCGACCTCAGCCATAGCAACTTCTTCCTAAAAACATCGCCAAAGGCAAGGGAAGCAAGAGCAAAAATGAACTATTGAAGACTCCATCAAGATCAAAAGCTTTTTGCACAGCAAAGGAAACAGTCAACAAAACCAAAAGACAACCAACAGAATAGGAGAAGATATTTGCAAATGACATATCAGATAAAGGGTTAGTATCCAAAATCTATAGAGAACTTAGCAAACTCAACACCCAAACAACAAATAATCCAATCAAGAAATGGGCAGAGGACATGAAAGGACATTTCTGCAAAGAAGACATCCAAATGGCCAACAGACGCATGAAAAAGCACTCAAGATCACTCAGCATCAGGGAAATATAAATCAAAACCACAGTGAGATACCATCTCACACCAGTCAGAAGGGCTAAAATTAACCAGTCAGGAAACAACAGATGTTGGTGAGGATGCAGAAAAAGGTGAACCTTTCTACACTGTTGGTGGGAATGCAAGCTGGTGTAGCCAGCTGGAAAATAGCATGGAGGTTCCTCAAAAAGTTGAAAATAGAACTACCCTATGACCCAGCAATCGCCCTACAGGGTAATTTACTCCCAGGTACAAATGTACAAAGGTACAAAGGTAAAGGTACAAATGTAGTGATCTGGAGGGGCATGTGCACCCGAATGTTTATAGCAGCAATGTCCACAATGGCCAAACTATGGAAAGAACCTAGATGTCCATCAACAGATGAATTGATAAAGATGTGGTATATATATACAATGGAATACTATGCAGCCATCAAAACAAACAAGATCTTGCCCTTTGCAACAATGTGGATGGAACTAGAGGGTATTATGCTAAGTGAAATAAGTCAATCAGAAAAAAAAACCAATTATCATATGATCTCTCTGATATGAGTAATTTGAGAGGCAGGTTAGGGGCTCATGGGGCATAGGGAGGGAAATAAATGAAACAAGATGGGATTGGGAAGGAGACAAACTGTAAGAGACTCTTAATCTCAGGAAACAAACTGAGGGTTGCTGGAGTAGAGGGAGGGATAGGGTGTCTGGGTGATGGACATTGGGAAGGATATGTGTTATGGTGAGTGCTGTGAGCCGTGTAAGACTGATGATTCACAGACCTGTACGCCTAAAGCAAATAATACATTATATGTGAAAAAAGAGAAGGAAGATATAAGATATAAGATCAATGATGAACAATTACTTATAAATCTCACTAAACCTTGCTAATAAATAAAAACACTATTCTAAGAATACTTAGAGGCACTTGGGTGGCTCAGTGGGTTAAGCGTCTGCTCTCAGCTCAAGTCATAATGTCTGGGGTCCTGGAATAGAGCCCCATGTTCGGCTTCCTATTCAGTGGGGATTCTGGCTCTTTCTCTCTTCCTCTGCTTCCCCACCGCCACTTGTTCTCTCTCTCAAATAAATAAAAAATCTTTTAAAAAAAAATAAGAATATTAAAATAACCAGTGGAATTTGGAATGGGAGGAAAGAGCTAATATATATCTGGGGTTGTGAGGATAGAGCTATTAATTATATGAAATCACATTACATCATGTATCAATGTTAAAATTTTAAGGTTGGTGACTAAGAAAACAAAAATAAATTGGAGTAAGGAGTGGGAATAAAAAAAAAACTCAGTGTTTCCAAGAGAAGTTAGGAAAGAAGAAAGTGAAAGAAAAGAAAAAAAGAGCATGATAAATAGAAACAGGAAATAAGATGATAAAAATAAGCCCAACGAACTCATAATCAAAGTGACTATAAATGCAACAAATGTGTCTGTTTAAGAGCAGATTCTCTGATAGGATTTCAAAGAACAGATGCAGAAAATCCAGCTATATGTTGTTTTCTTTTTTTTAATACATGCCATTTTCTATAAAATGAATCTATAATGGCTCAAAAGGTCAAAAGTAAAATAATGACAAGGATCAAAGAGGATGTACCAGGCTAAGAATGTACTAAGAGTTGTGGGGAAGAAGGGAGGGGAAAGGAGGGGGGAGGAGGGAGGCAGGAGAAGGAAAGAGGGAAAAGATGAAGGGGGAAAATGGGGTGGGGGGAGGGCAGAAAGAAGCCAGCATAGCAATATTAGACAAAGACACTTTAAGACCAATAAATAAATAAATAATCATTATAGATTAAGAAGGTCATTATTTAATGATAAAAGGAACAATACGCCAGGAAAATATACTTGCTTTAAATCTGTATGCACCTAACCCTAGAGCCACAAAACATATTAAGTAAATAGTTTTGAGGAAATCCTGACTGAAATTAAGACTACATTTGATTCTTCTTTGTTTACTAGAATATCTTCCACTATTAGTTTCTAACTACAAACTTATTTGTTGAAAAAAATTTTGGTAACTATGGTGTCCTAAACTAGGAATTCATGTTGCAGAAAAAATGTCCCTGTCCTCTTGGAGCTAAGATTCCAGTGGGTAAAATATATTTATTTCAAAATAAGTTTTGAAAACACGTAGCTTATATGGAAGAAATTACACTGAAATCTAAAATAATATGCAGGACATAAACTACTTATTCAGTCAGATTGCTCAGTGCCTAAATGGTTGTCTGATAATAAATTAGATAGTTAAGAGATTTATTGGTGTTTTAAGTCTCCACTTTGTTCAGTGGGCTTCGTGTATCTTTTCACATACTTCTCACTTTTTTTAAAAATAAATTGCACTTGTTTACTTTTTTTAATTTTTATTTTTTTAGATACAAAGAAGAGGGGGAGAGGGAGAATCTTAAGTAGTCTCCACACCCAGCATGGAGCCTGACATGGGGCTCGATCTCATGACCCTAAGATCATGACCCAAGCCAAAATCAAGTGTCAAGCACTCAACCAACTAAACCACCCAGACACCCCTCATTTTTCACTTTTTTTTAAAGATTTTATTTATTTATTTTACAGAGAGAGACACAACTAGAGTGGTAACACAAGCAGGGGGAGTGGGAGTGGGAGAGGTAGAAGCAGACTCTGCACTGAGCAGGGAGCCCAACACAGGTCTTGATCCCAGGACCCTGGGATCATGACCTGAGCCAAAGGCAGATGCTTAACGACTGAGCCACCCAGGTGTCCCTCATTTCTCACTTTTATTGAACATAATTTTAGAGCTGACACCCCACATCATGAAATAATAAATGACAGTAAGGATTACTTAATTTTATACAAAGTCTTAATAAGATGTTACTGCCAAAATACACATGTGGCCAATTAATAATGGTTATAAAAATAATGATTTCATAATCATTGGCTTGTTCCATGAGAAATATACTGAAAATCCACCACAGTTTCATGATTTAGGATGTATAAATAGCAGCACAGCAATGTACTCACTTTTTCATCATTTGTTTTATTCTTCTAATGTGAAAAGCATAGATTGACTTAATGGTTCTTCTTTGGGCAAATGTGTCTCCGTTGAGTCATATATTAAAATGACATAAGGGTGCAAATACTTAAGTCTTCATGAGGAATATTTATTTTCATTAACTGCCAGAGTGTACATACAATATCCCAAAAGAACAGATTACAACAACATTTTTTAGATATGGTCAAAATGTAGTTGGCACAAGCTAGCATAAAAAAAATGTAGTCAAGTGGCAGGTGATAGTTAATTCACATCCCAAAATAATTACATAAACTATTTGTATTGATGATGGTAAGATGGTACTTATGATTTCTGATATATATTTCTGCTGTAAATGACATGCAGTTTTAGCCAATATCAACATCATTCTAACAATTAGAATGAAAAACGTCTTGAGATGACATCTGGTCCCCCCAGAAAGTCAACCTGATATAAAAAGGTTTCCATACATTTAAACAGCTACCTCACATAGAAATAAAAGTTTCAAATTAACCTCATATCTTGAAGCCCATTTTGTGGTAAGGAAGATGATACATCATGTCTGGACTACATTTGAACTCATGGTCATTGCTAAAAGTTTATGGTTTCCTCATCAATGGAGAGGGTCATGGAATTGTGAGGTACACCTGCAAATCCTATGTCCCCAAAAAGTTCAGCATTTGATTGGACAAAGCTCTCCTCAGGTTTAATTTTCTGATGATCATGCCCTTGAAATAACTCTCACTGTTTTGCTCGTTTCATCTAACCAAATTGACCCAGAATATCCATGCATGTATCATTCAACTTGCCAACAATCCTGAGGGGGAGGAAAATGCCAAACCTGACTTTACCTGGTGTTTGCCCTGCCTTCCTAGAAACGTTGAGTTGCCACAGTCTGCGAGGAGTGTCTTGCAGGACAGATAGACTGTAGAGCCCAGGGCCTGCCAGAATGTGCCAGAAGATTCTAGCATAAACGTGAGTCCCCCACAGGCCTGCCCTGAGAGGGTTTAAGAGAACCAAACTGCCCCACAGGAAGAGGACCTCACGTAAACCTGCCTATCCTAGACTCCCATGCTACAAGAAAGGGAAAAGAGAGATCTCTGTGAGGATTCATACCCACCTGGCCCTCACTAAGGTTTCAGGATCAAGTCCTGGTGCTTAGATAGTCCTAAGGCACCTAAGCAGAGAAGTTCGTTTAAAGTACTGGTAGAAGGCATCATTAGAATAAAGAGACAAATTTAAAGAGATAATGAGTGGGTCACCTGGGTGGCAGAGTGGGTGGAGCATGGCACTCTTGGTTTCAGATGTGTTGGTGATCTCGGGATCCTGGTTCAAGCCTCTGCAGAGGGTTCCAGGCTCTGCATGGGTGGGCTTGAGGTCCTCCTCCTTCTCTGCCCCCCCAAAATAAATAAATAAATAGAATCTTTTAAAAATAATAATAATATAGAGATACTGAGAGGTTTTTCAGAATTGCTGAAAGATCCCAGTCCTCAGATCATGATGCCTAATGAAACCCAAATATATAGGAGGTACATTATAGTGAAAATAAAGAATGTCAGAGATGAAAAGAATTTTTTAAAACAGCCAGAGAAGGAAGATAGATTATCTACAGAGAAATGGCAGTTAAGTCTGACCCCCGAAGTCTTGATAAACCTCTGCTGGAGGTCCTGAGACAGCGCCCTGAATGACAGAAAATAACCCGCAGGCGGGAACTCTAGCTCCAGCAAGTTCTTTTCAGGCAATGTGGAGTCCGGGTGGTGAGTATGTGCGTGTTGACTCTAAAATCCTTTGAGCTTTGCGCGCAGTGCTCTTGACCTCTACTCATCACGGCCTCTTTCTTTTTTCCTCCCCTGCACAAACACAACGAATGACGCTGCAGATGGCCTGGGACCCGAGGTTGGAGCTCTGCTGCAAGGGACCCCGGCCTTTTGGGCCAGCGACAGCCAGGTGGGGCCGGGGCATGGGTCCTGCGAGAGGTGCCCCAGAGAGAAGCAGCGGTGCAGGCGAGAGGGGCCCCGTGCCTGCCACCGAGAAGCCCCCCAGGGAGCCCCTCAGGCCCGCCCGCGGGCACTGCCCAGATCGGGTGAGCCTATCTGGAAAAATTTCCCGCAGCTATGTAGCTTCAAGAAGCTCCCATGGTCATGGGACCCCAAGTCCTCCCGGGACCGGTTGAACGCGGCATTTAGTACAGTGCGTGGGGAGTGCATCGGGGACACAGTCGGGGACCGGGCTGTGTGTGCCCAGCTGCTAAGCCATGGGGCCCTGCTGCACCACCACGATCCCCGAGAGGTGGCAGAAGGACTGTAACAACCTCCCTACAGGCTCTCTAGGCAAATACATGATTCAGAGGATTGGGGCCCCCAACTCTTAATAACACCAGCGTTGCATTTGGTCACGGGAACCCTTATAGCATGTTGGAAAAATAACGCTATGAGTGTGTCATTAAATCAAGGCCCAGTGCTTGGAGAGACTTGTTAAACTTGAAGATTTACCAAAAAAAAAGAAAAAAAAAACATGTTGGAAATGGAAACAATTTCATGTGGGAATATCACAGACAAGGACATCATTGCTTTACATCGCTTAAGAAACCTCAAGTATTTGTTGTTAAGTGATCTTCCTGGAATAAGAAAAAAAGAAAACCTTATCCAAGCCTTTAAGACAACACTGCCTTCTCTGGAACCAAAATTGGACTTGAAATAAAATAATAATATTCAATAAGTGTCTTATTTCAATATCAAGACTCATTTGAAAAAAATTCTTTCAGCTTTGCTGTATGTTTGGAAATCTTCATAATAAATTACTGGAAGACCGCTTTTCTTTTCTTTTCTTTTTTTAAGGAGTTAGTTTATTTATTTATTTATTTATTTGAGAAAAAGAGAGAGCTATTTATTTGTTGATTTTTTTGAGAGATAGAGCAAGAGTGAACAAGCAGGGGGAGCAGCAGAGAGAGAGGGAGAAGCAGGCGCCCCACTGAGCAGGAAGCCCCAGGTGAGATTCCATCCAAGGACCTTAAGATCATAACCTGAGCACAAGACAGAGGTTTAACCCACTCAGCCACCCAGCCACCCCTAGAAGACTGCTTTTCAAGACAGAAGGGCAATAAGGAGATTTTTATATTAACTAAAACATTGCAAGGACCAAACCTATCTAAGATAGAAAGGAATTGATGTTTAAAAAAAAAAGGTGAGCAAAGATACTGGAGTAGTAAATAGGTAGGCAAATCTAAACAAATTCACTGTGTAAAACAATGGTAATCTAGTTCATGGCACAGAACATTCTGGAGATAAAATACAACTGCAATAGTGTTCATGGGGAAGGGAGTATAAGCATCCCAAGGTCCTTCTATTTTATGAGAGAACAATAAGAGACTTAAAGATAGAACACCACCCCCAAACAAAAATAGAATCAGAAAAAAAGTTTAAAGACAAGCCACCAGACTAAATCCAAAGGATGTCAAGAAAGAAACTTTTTAAAATTTTTTTGCTAAGGTTAATCTAATTTTTAGTAATCTTTACACCCAGCATGGGGCTTGAACTCACAACCCTCAAATCAAGAGTCACACTCTCTTCCAAATGAGCCACCAGTCACACCAAGAAAGAAGAATTTTTTTAAAGGAAAGGGAGGAGGACAAGAAAAAAATGAGACAAAAATAAAGTCTATAATAAAGCTACATGAACTAAGCAAAATCAATTAAAGCAAAACTCATTTTTTAAAAAAAAGCAGAAGCCAGGGTATACAGTTTGTAAGTTACACATAACTAAATCAAAATAAAACATAATAAAAAAGGGAAAATATGTAAGTATATGCCAACAAAACAAAAGCTCAAGTAGCTATAAGAACATCACAAAATGGTCACTAAGGTAGTAAAATTTCTCTTGTTGAGAGTAAATGAGGAATTGAACTTCTTTCCCCAAACTTTGAAACTCCCAGGTCAACAGTAACAGCTTTTCACACATGGTAACCTTGTTTTCCATGCTCACTCTCCATAACCCCTCAGCTTTCTGTCTCCATTTCCAGTCCATGGAAGCCACACCTGGAATGCTCTCAAACTCTGATCCTGCATTCTGAATTCTCTCAGTTTTTCCATCTCTAACCACAACAACCTTACTCTCTGGCTTCCTCCCTTTCTCCAAAAACACCAACACAAACATACTCTACTGTTCCAAATCCTCGAAACTCAACCTTTCTTATCTCATCTTGGCGATGGGGATGTCTGATGTGCCCGTCCCCTTCTCAACCTCTGAACCAACTGCAAAATAAGAGTAAAGCAGAATGGAAGTGCTTCACCTTTATAAAGGACAAAGTCACCTTTCTCAAATTCTTACCTTTAAGATCTTTTCTGAATACAGTGGTCAAAGACATATGACATGATTTTGCCTCTGTAACTCTCTTTTAAGAATGGCCAACAGTTTGTCTATCTCACAATGCAGTTCACATGATTAGTGATTACCTGAACGTTGGACTGGACTTCTTGCTGCAAATACACTGACCTGAAACAAACAAAGGGCAGATTCTGACCTATTAGAACAAAGAAAAAAAGAAGCCTAAAGGAGAGAGTAAGAAAGAGCCAAAGAGAATAAGAACAAAACAGAACTCACTGACTTTTTAACCCACATTGACCCTGGAAATGTTAACATATTATTGGAGTGGTACGTTTACTAAAACCTGTCAGAGGAAAGGAGGAAATCAATGAATCCCAAGTAGCACAAATCCCTTTCTGTTTTATTCCAGAGGTGGAGGGCAGAATTACTGATTTATACTGAATTTCTACTGAATTTTTTCCCCCTCGGAAACACTTCAGCCAAATGGAAAAGGTCTTGACTCTTTCCTAGAAGACCAGGTTCCTAGGTCAAAGAGCTTTTTTTCAACCACAGGTGCTAATTAGCATTCTAGCTGGAAAGAGAAGGCATAAACAAGAAAAATTCTAAATGAAAAGGAAAGATTAAAACACTGGCTCAAGAAATACAAGATATATCACTAGACCAAGAGTGAATGTCCCAGGAATTGTGTCCGAGAGAAAAGTTAAACAGGATGGGCTGCTAATATTACTGAAGCATTCACTTCAATGCTGAAAGATAAGCGAAGGCAAGGAAACAAACAGCCCCCACTTAAGCCAATCTGAACTGTTAACCAGAAACGCAAGGAGAATCTGATGAAGGATGAACAAAATGTTGCACAAAACCTACATTAGCACAAGGGGCTGGAGGTGGCCATGGGGAGGCTGCCCGTGACCTTGTTGCAAAGGAAGAATGAGGCTGTCAGAGTGAGTCAGGCGCCAGTAGGAGAGAACAGGAGGGGTCCTATCTCTGCTAAGTCAGCTGTGGAGTAGCACAGGAGACTCCTGGAATGCAAGCTGGTGAGTCAGGGGGATAGAATGCATACTGGCTCCACTCTGCAGCCGCATCAAAGGCTCCAAGGATTAGAAACACTGCCCAACCCATTGCGCAAGCCATCCTGGATACCCAGAATCTAATCCAGTTGATGAGTTTATTCAAGCCAGTTTGTGTGTGTGTGTGTGTGTGTGTGTGTGTGTGTGTGGAGTTGGTACCAAAAAATCTTAAATGACTCTTTGCCTGGGAAACAAAACAGAAGAAGGGTCTTTATGCAGCACCCTCATCAACATTCACAAATGGTAATAAAGCAATTCTATAACTCTAATTCCTTAACATAGAGTTATGATTGCCAAAAACCAAATTATACTCCCAGACTCCCTTCTCTTAAGATAAAAGAAGTCTTGGTTATCTAGACTATTTGGGAAGTGGCCGGTTTTGCACTTCGTTTCCAGCCCAGAAATGGAAAGGTAGGTACACTGCTCCCTCTACTGGCATTGCCCCTGCAGTTAAAGGTGAACTTAACAATTCAGTCTTTTTTTTTTTTTTTTAACTTCTTTTCAGTGTAACAGTATTCATTGTTTTTGCATCACACCCAGTGCTCCATGCAATAGGTGCCCTCCTTAATACCCACCACCCGGCTCGCCTAACCTCCCACACCCCCGCCCCTTCAAAACCCTCAGGTTGTTTTTCAGAGTCCATAGTCTCTCATGGTTCACCTCCCCTTCCAATTTCCCTCAACTCCCTTCTCCTCTCCATCTCCCCATGTCCTCCGTGTTATTTGTTATGCTCCACAAATAAGTGAAACCATATGATAATTGACTCTCTCTGCTTGATTTATTTCACTCAGCATAATCAACATGGGTGGGACTGGAAGAGATTATGCTGAGTGAATTAACGATTCAGTCTTAACAGCTAGAGTCCTCTCCCCAAAGACCAAGAAATAGAAGAACTGTTCATTTATTTTTCCTGATATTTGCTGAAACTATTGAAATTTTCTGATGACTCTGCCCTGGAGAGTTAAAGACTAGAAAGGGAAATTAAGAAAGAAAGAAAGATGTTTAAGAAATGTTTTGAAGTCACCCTCCCATGTATTTCCTATTCTCTCCTACCAATACATGTGAAGTCTTTGCCATCCCATTCTTCCATCCCTGAAATGTGCAGACACATTTAGTGTCATTATATCTGTTTTCTCTGAACTTCCAGAAAAGAATATAGAGGTGTAGAGGTTTTTAAGTGTAAGTTTAAACCCTGGGATATTCCCTAGTTCTTGAAAATGAATGGGAATAATGGCAGTGGTCTATACCAGCAATTGAACACCCCTTTCAAGAGCCAATTGTTATTCAGTTGGCTTAATGGCTCTGTTTCTTCCTCATCTATTACCAAGCAGATGATCCGAAGTTGACTTTGGAGAGTTTATCTTCTCTCTTCCAAGGTCCCAGTTGTACACTGAACCTATTTATTCAACAAAACTCACTCATTAGGTCATCTGGTATATGTTTACTGAGCACCTACAATCTGTCAGTCAGTGTCCTAGGTACTGTAGATTTAGCTGTGAACATACGGTCTCTGCCAATTTCACAGAAAAGACAGAAGACAATTTAGTGAGTTCCCATTCATTCTCCTTGCATCTCAATGAGTTTCTTCATGTCCATACATACTAGGTCAAATTCCAGCTCCACAAAATCTTCTCTGACCAACTTGACTGATGGTTCTCATACCAACTCTGATTTTCTGAAATATTCTGCCATTAACCCACTACATATTTCCCATCGAGACATGTGTTGCTCA
This sequence comes from Mellivora capensis, assembly GCA_004024625.1. Classification (NCBI taxonomy): domain Eukaryota; kingdom Metazoa; phylum Chordata; class Mammalia; order Carnivora; family Mustelidae; genus Mellivora; species Mellivora capensis. The sequence goes on along the minus strand of PISX010014856.1, from coordinate 15,823 downwards.
TTGTCTGTTACTGCCTTGAGTTCATATTTAAAGATTTCACTATCATCTGACTGTTCACAGTTTTCTGTATTTTCTTTTCAACGAAATTAAAAGTTCTCTGAAGCAAGAAACAAGTAGGCTGATATTATAGAATTATAGAAGTCTTAAAAGGTATAAAAGTAAGTCTATTTAACAACTCACTTTTCTTGAAAAGAATATTAGATTAAATACGGTCTATCAGCAAAATTTTACATACTACAGAAATTGAGTAAGTTATAAATCCTAACTAGATTGTCTTATATTAAGATGTTAATTATAATCTCCAGGGCAACTTCTGAGGAAACAACAAAAAATAGAGTAAAAGAAATAAGAGTAAGAGAATTTAAATAGTGTCTATTTAACACAAAAGAAGGCAGTGATGGAGACATAGAGGAACAAAAAGGACACAAACGTATAGGAAACAAATAATAAAATGACAGGCATAAATTTTCCCTTACCAGTAATTGTATTAAATGTAAATGGATTAAACATTCCAAACAAAAGGCAGACATTGGGCAGAATAGATTTTTTAAATGATCCAACCCTATAATGTCTACATTGCATACACTTTAAATTCCAGAAACACAAATAGGTTAAGAGTTTTCAAAAGTGTAAAATAATATACCATGCAAACGGTAACCAAAAGAGCTGGAGTCCTATATTATATATATATTATATGTAATATATATAATATATCTTATATATTATATATCTGATATTATAATATCAGATAAAACTAACTTTAAGACAAAGAAGATTTTATGTTGATAAAAGGGTCAGTCCATCAGGAAGACATAATAATTATATGCTTCTAATAACAGAATCCCCAAATATGTAAAGCAAAAATTCACAGAATTGAGGAAATAGATAATTCAGCAATAATAATTATAAATTTCAATAACCCCTTTTCAATAATGGACAGAAAAATTAGACAAAAGATCAAAAAGGAAATAAAAGACTTGAAAAAAAACACTGTAAACCAACTAGACCTAACAAACCTTGATAGAACACTCCATCCAACAGCAGCACAGAAAGTGAGGAATAAAGGAAAGATCTTCATCAACCTGATAAAGGCTATATACTAATATCCCAGAGCTTACCATCATATTTAATAAAGAAAGACTGAATACTTTTCCCCTATGATTGAAAACAAGACAAGAATGTCTGCTCTAGTCACATCTAGTCATGTTGTTGGAGGTTCTAACCAGAGAAAATAATGAAGAAAAATAAATAAAAGCATCCAGATTGGAAAGGAAGTAAAACTATCTCTATTCACAGATGACATGATCTTATATATATAAAATCTTAAATCATCCTTTAACAAAAATATTAAATTAATAATTGAGTCAGCAAGCTTGCAGAATAAAAGATCAATTTGAAAAAATCAATTGTATTTCTATACACTATCCATAAACCACACAAAAATGAAATTTTTAAAAATTCAATCTATAATAGCATCAGGGAGAATAAAATACTTGGGAATTAATTTAATAAAAGAAAGGAAAGAATTATAGAATGAAAACTACAAAGCATCACTTTAAAAAAATTAAAGAAGACCTAAATTAATTGAAACACATCCTAGGCACCTGCCTGCCTGCCTCTGAGTGAGCTATTTTTAAGAAGGCTCCCCCCTTCCAAACACCTACAAATCCAACAGGAGGTTGAAGAGAAGAAGAACAGCAATTCTAGAAACAGAAAACTGACCACTTTCTGGAAGGTAAGATGTGCAGAGAAGTAAATCTGAATTGACAGGAAGATAGACCGTGGGGGGAGGGTCAGCTCCCAGCACGTGACAGAGCAACAGAGCACAAAATCAGAACTTTTAGAAGTCTGCTCCACTGAGGGAAGTCTCTCTGGGTGCTAAGCGGGGATGGAGCCCTCGAGGGGACAGTGTGGTCTCAGGTACCATGGGGTCACAGAAGGATCGGGGGCATCTGAGTGTGGCAGAGCTCAAAGGTATCAGTGTGGGGAAGCTGTCTACAGAGATGGAGCCAAGGAGCGAGCTCTCATCTTGGAGTTACCTTAAACTGGCACAATCAGGCCACTGCTCTTTGAGCAGGGACTCCACAAGTGGCAGATGCGGGGAGACCAACCTTCATCCACCAGAAGAGCAGAGTGGCAGGATCTGCTGGGTTTGGAGACTCCAAATGGGGCTGTGTGCAAGAGACAGAAGCACTTGGTCACAGGCCAGGTGAGCTCGGAGCACGGCCAGAGGCCAGGGAAACGGGAGTGATTGAGCACTTTTCTATAAGGGCACACTGAGGAGTGCGGGCCTGAGCTCATGTCTCCTCTGGGCTGGATATTGGGAGGCCGCCATTTTCATTCCCATCCTCCAGAGCCTTATAGAAAGCATTCAGGGAACAAAAGCTATCAAGAGCAAACCTGAGCAGATTACTTAGCCTGGCCCCTGGCAAGGGTGGTGCAATTCCGCATTGGGCAAAGACATTTGAGACAACAGGCCCCTCCCCCGGAAGATCAGCAAGAACATCCAGCTGAGACCAAGCTCAATGATCAAGGAGAACAGTGGAATTTCAGAGAAGGGGAAAGCAAAGCATAGAATTCATAGCTTTCTCCCCATGATTCCTTAGTCTTACAAAGTTAATTAAAAATTTTAATTCTATTTTTTTCTTATATTAATTTTTTTAACTTCTTGGGACGCCTGGGTGGCTCAGTTGGTTAAGTGGCTGCCTTCGGCTCAGGTCATGATCCCAGCGTCCTGGGATCGAGTCTCACATCGGGCTCCTTGCTCGGCAGGGAGCCTGCTTCTCCCTCTGCCTCTGCCTGCCACTCTGTCTGCCTGTGCTCACTCGCTCTCTCTCTCCCTCTCTCTCTGACAAATAAATAAATTTAAAAAAAAAATTTTTTTTAACTTCTTTCCTCTTTTAATGTTTTTTAACTAGTTTATTTTAACAATAGCTTTCTATTTTAAAAAATCTTTTAAAACCTTCATTATTATAGTCATACTTGTATCTAACTTTATTTTTTTAATACATATAGGGGGTTTTTTTCTAAAAAATTTTGGGATGCAATTTCTTCTAATCAAAATATACCCTAAATCTAGCACAGGGCTTTGTTCTAGTCTCCAGCCTGAGCAAATTATCTCCACTATTTTTTTTCTTTCTTTTCCCAACCAACTTATCTTATCAATTCCTTTTTTAGAATTTTTTAAAATTTTCATCTTTACAATCATATTCCATCCCTTCATTGTGTTTACCCTTGTTTTTATATATATATATATTTTCTTCTTTCTTTAAAATTTTGGGAGGTAGTTTCTTCTGAGACAAAAATACACCCAAAATCATGTCGGTGGCTCTGTTCTACTCACCAGTCTAATATATATATTTTTTTTTAATTTATTTATTTGTCAGAGAGGGAGAGAGAGAGAGCGTAAGCACAGGCAGACAGAGTGGCAGGCAGAGGCAGAGGGAGAAGCAGGCTCCCTGCCGAGCAAGGAGCCCGATGTGGGACTCGATCTCAGGACGCTGGGATCATGACCTGAGCCGAAGGCAGCCACTTAACCAACTGAGCCACCCAGGCATCCCTAATATATATATTTTTTTAATTTTTTTAAATTTCTTTTTACCCCCTTTTTCCTCCCCCCAATTTGGGGTCTCTTCTGATTTGGTTAGCATACATTTTTCTGGGATCTTTGCCATGCTTTTAGTATGTTATTCTCTCATTCATATATTCTTTTTTTTTTTAACATTTTATTTATTTGACAGAGAGAGAGTAGGCAGAGAGGCAGGCAGAGAGAGAGGAGGAAGCAGGCTCCCTGCTGATCAGAGAGCCCAATGCAGGGCTCAATCCCAGGACCCTGAGATCATGACCTGAACCAAAGGCAGAGGTTTAACCCACTGAGCCACTCATGCACCCCTCATTCATATATTCTTATCTGGATAATTTGACAAGGTGGAAAAACTCACCACAAAAAAAAAAAAAAAAAAAAAAAGAACAAGAGGCAGTACTGAAGGCTAGGGAACTAATCAATACAGACATTGGTAATATGTCAGAACCAGAGTTCAGAATGACGATTTTCAAGGGTCTAGCTGGGCTTGAAAAAGGAATGGAAGATACTTGAGAAACCCTGTCTGGAGAAATAAAATCCCTTTCTAGAGAAATAAAAGAACTAAAATCTAAGGATGCCTGGGTGGCTCAGTGGGTTAAAGCCTCTGCCTTCAGCTCAGGTCATGATCCCAGGGTCCTGGGATCGAGCCCCACATTGGGCTCTCTGCTCAGCAGGGAGTCTGCTTCCTTCTCTCTCTCTCTGCCTGCCTCTCTGCCTACTTGTGATCTCTATCTGTCAAATAAGTAAATAAAATATTTATTTAAAAAAAAGAACTAAAATCTAACCAAGCTGAAATTTAAAAAGCTATTAATGAGGTGCAATAAAAAATGGAGGCTCTTACTGCTAGAATGAGTGAGGCAGAAAAAAGAATTAGTGATATAGAAGACCAAATGATGGAGAATAAGGAAGCTGAGCAAAAGAGAGACAAACAACTACTGGACCATGAGGGGAAAATTTGAGAGATAAATGATACCATAAGATGAAACAGTATTAGAATAATTGGAATTCCAGAAGAAGAAGAAAGAGGGAGGGGGGCAGAAGGTATATTGGAGTGAATTATAGCACAGAGTTTCCCTAATATGGCAAAGGGAACAAACATCAAAATCCAGGAGGCACAGAGAATCTCCCTCAAAATCAATAAGAATAGTTCCACACCCTGTCATCTAAAAGTAAAACTTACAAGTCTTAGTGACAAAGAGAAAATCCTGAAAGCAGCCCAGGACAAGAAGTCTGTAACATACAATGGTAAAAATATTAGATTGGCAGCAGACTTATCCACAGAGACCTGGAAGGCCAGAAAGAACAGGCATGATATATTCAGAGCACTGAATGAGAAAAATATGTAGCCAAGAATACTATATCCAGCTAGGCTATCATTGAAAATAGAAGGAGAGATAGAAAGCTTCCAGGACAAACAAAAACTAAAAGAATTTGTAAACACCAAACCAGCCCTACAGGAAATATTGAAAGGGGTCCTCTAAGCAAAGAGAGAGCCTAAAAATAGTAGATCAGAAAGGAACAGAGACAATATTTAGTAACAGTCACCTTACAGGCAATACAATGGCACTAAATTCATCTCTCTCAATAGTTACCCTGAATGTCAATGGGCTAAATGCCCCAATCAAAAGACACAGGATATCAGAACGGATAAAAAACAAAACCCAGGGGCACCTGGGTGGCTCAGTGGGTTGGGGCCTATACCTTCAGGTTAGGTCATGATTCCAGGGTCCTCGGATCAAGCCCCGCATTGGGCTCTCTGCTTGGCGGGGAGCCTGCTTCCCTTCCTCTCTCTCTGTCTGCCTCTCTGCCTACTTGTGATCTCTGTCTGTCAAATAAATAAAATCTTTAAAAAAAATCAATATGCTGTCTACAAGAAACTCATTTTAGACCCAAAGACACCCCAGATTTAAAATGAGGGGGTGAAAAACAATTTACCATGCTAATGGACATCAAAGAAAGCTGGGATGGCAATCCTTATATCAGACAAATTAGATTTTAAGCCAAAGACTAATAATAAGAGATGAGGAAGGACACTATATCATACTCAAAAGGTCTGTCCAACAAGAAGAGCTAACAATTTTAAATATCTATGCCCCTAACATGGGAGCAGCCAACTATATAAACCAATTAATAACAAAATCCAAGACACACACTGACAATAATACAATAATAGTAGGGGACTTTAACACCCCCCTGACTGAAATGGACAGATCATCCAAGCAAAAGATCAACAAGGAAATAAAGGCTTTAAATGACACACTGGACCAGATGGACATCACAGATATATTCAAACATTCCCTCCCAAAGCAACAGAATACACATTCTTCTCTAGGGCACATGGAACATTCTCCAGAATAGATCACATCCTGGGTCATAAATCAGGTCTCAACCAGTATCAAAAGATTGGGATCATTCCCTGCATATTTTCAGACCACAATGCTCTGAAGCTAGAACTCAATCACAAGAGGAAAGTTGGAAACAATTCAAATACATAGAGACTAAAGAGCATCCTACTGAAACACATCCTATTTTTATGGGTTGGAAGACTTAATATTGTCAAGGTGGCAATCCTTCCCTAACAGATCTACAGACTCAACATAATCTCTTTCATAATCCCAGCTACCTTGTTTTGCAGACACTGACAACCTGATGATACTTAGACTCATCTGGAAATGCAAAGGACACAAAACAGTCAAAATAAACTTGAGAAGGAACAAACACTTTTCAATTTCAAAACTTCCTACAAGACCACAGCAATCAAAACAATGTGGTATTGGCATAAAGCTAAATATATAGATCGATGGAATAAATAAACCCATAAGTCTGGTTTATATATTAGAAATTAACCTATATATCTATGGCCAAATTATTTTTGACAAGAGTGCCAATACCATTCATTGGGGAAAGAATAGTTTCTTTAGGCTCCTGGACACCTGGATATTTACACACACAAAAATAAAACTGGACCTCCTGCCACACAATATACAGAAATCAACTGAAAATGGACCAATGACCTGAAGAGCTAAAACCATAAAACTCTTAAAAGAAAATCTGAGGGTAACTCTTCATGACCTCAAATTTGGCAACAGATTCTTAGATATGACTCCAAGGACATAAGCGACAAAAGAAAAGATTTATAAATTGGACGTCATCAAAATTAAAATCTTTGTCCATCAAGGACATTATCAAGAAAATGAAAGACAACCTAGAATGGGATAAAATATTTGTAAATCATATATCAAATAAAAGCCTAGAATGTGCATTAAAGTAACTCCTACAACTCAACAATAAAAGGACAAGCAACCTAAGTTAAAAATGGGCAAAGGGCTTGAACAGACATGGTCCCAAAGGAGACAGACGATTAACCAACATGCACATGAAAAGATGCTGGCATCATTAGGCAATGAGGAAATGCAAATTGAAACCACAACAAGATACCACTTCACCCCCACTAGGATGGCTGTAATCAGAAAGATAGATGAGGGACGCCTGGGTGGCTCAGTTGGTTAAGCAGCTGCCTTTGGCTCAGGTCATGATCCCAGTGTTCTGGGATCAAATCCCACATCGGGCTCCTTGCTCGGCAGGGAGCCTGCTTCTCCCTCTGCCTCTGCCTGCCACTCTGTCTGCTTGTGCTCACTCGCTCTCTCTCCCTCTCTCTCTGACAAATAAATAAATTTAAAAAAATTAAAAAAAAAAAGAAAGATAGATGATAACGAATGTTGGCAATGATGTGGAGAAATCGGGAGCGGCATGCATTGCTAGTGGGTAAATAACATGGTGCTGCCACTTTGAAAAACTGCCAAAGCAGTTCCTCAAAAGGTAAACATGGAGTTGCCATGTGACCCAGCAATTCCACTCCTAGGTATGTACTTACGAAAAATCAAAACATATGTCCATACAAAAACTATACACAAATGCTTATAGGAGCATTATTTATAATAGCTAAAAAGTAGAAATAATCCAGAAGTCCATCAACAGATAAATGGATCAACAAAACATACAATGAAATATGCTTGGAATAAGAAGGAATGAGCTATTGATATATGCTACAGCATGAAGGAACCTTGAAAAGAGTATGCTAAGTGAAAGAAGCCAGATATTATAGGTCACATGTTTTATGATGACATTTCTATGAAATCTCTTCTTTTTGCAGAAACTGACAAAGTTCCAACTTTGTTCTTTTTCAAGATTATTTTGGCTATCTTGGGGTCCTTTACATTTCCATGTGAGTTTTAGGATCAGCAGCTTGTCCATTCTGCAAATTGAATAGGTTTTGTAGAAACGAATGCCATTTTGCTAACAGGCAAATCTATAGAGACAGAAAGTAGATTCGTGGTTATCAGGGACTCAGAGAATTGTCATAGAGGAATAGAAAATGACTGCCAATGGGCATAGGATTTCCTGTTGGGATGGTGAAAATATTCTCAAATTAGATATTGGTAATGGTTGCACTACTCTGTGAATGTGCTTAAAAACCACTAAATTGTAGACTTTAAATCGGTGAATTTTATGGTATATGAATTATATTTCAATAAAGCTGTCACTTTTAACATCCCATTCTGGAAAATTGGGATGGTATAGTTATATTCACTTTTTCTTTTTAGCTCACTCCATCTAGAGTAACATGCTTTAAACACAGAGGTACCAAAATATTTATATATTTAGGTGAGTGTGTATAATATTGCATTGTTCATAAGTTGCTCCAAATGTTAGTTGAAGTTTCTCAAGTGGGTCAAACTCCTTGAGGCAAAGCCCACGTCTTACATGTCATGAACACGCAACATACCTAGACATTGCATCGTGATTACATTGAGCCTGGAGATAATCCCATCCACGGGGAGGGGGGGCAGGTAGAAATGCTCCATACCTTGATGACTTATGACATGACATGACATGACATGACATGACATGACTGTTCAGAAGGCAACACTTATGTACAGTGGGTAAAAGGAAGAATTCTGAAGTCAGAATATCTAGGTGTAAATCCAACTTCTATGGCTTAATATTATGATCCTGGGGGAATGTGTAAAGCATCTCCATGGCCTGTAAAAAGTACTTATTGTTCATTCATTCATTCATTGAGCTGCTTAGCATTCAACGCACACTGATTTTAATTCTCTGCCTCCGAAGGACAGAAGTAGAAGGAAGCCCTGTAAACAAAGCAATACAGTGGAGTCCTCTGGTGTTCTAAAGACATCCAAAAGGCACAAGAGGGATTCCCAGGGGCTGAAAAACACTACGGGGGTGGGGAGGTGGGGGAGGCAGGGCAGGGATACAGGGCATCAGGGAAAGTTTTATGGAAGAAGTACCACTAGAATACAGTGTTTATGTAACTTTAAAAAAAAAAATTCATTCCCGGGGTTGAGGGAAATAAGATATTCCAAATGGAGGGAGTGATGAGGGGAAAGCATCATTTGTTTAGGGAGCTGTGATCAGCTTAGCACAACAGGAACACACCTGAGGTGATGCACAGAAAAGTCTACTAGAGAAACAGGAGCCAAATCACAGAGAGCATTGTTTTCCCCTTTCCCTGGGCCACACTGAATCACCTGGCATAAGGGAATCTTCCTCCCCACTCCAGCAAAGGCATTTTCTTTTGTTGGTTTTGTTTTCAGAGGCCACAGAGCAAAACTAGGGAAGGACTGAACCTTTGAGACCTCTTGAATAGTTCCAAAGTATCGTAGTAATTTTAATGTTGACAAGGCCAATAATTCATTGGTGTGCTATCACTGAGCACCCAGAGGCTACAGGACAGTAACTAGGAGTGACCCGTGTCCTTAATAAATGCAGTTACTCTTTGCATGAGCCCAGTTTCCCTGGCGTGCTCCCAGCATGCACTATTCTCACACTGGGCACCAGAACGCTAAACCAAGATGGCAGCTCCCAGAGGAATACCCTCAATTACCCACAAGTATCTGGGCATAAACTCTCATCATAGGTGATTATGGCCACGGGTTAATCTAGTGGTTCCTCCTAATTAATAGCCTGGAGTATTGAAGAAGCCAGAAATGACCACAACACTCTGAGTTTTTGGAAAAGCCCAGCTGGCTGAGTGTCAGCCTTCCGTTAGACCAAACCTTGGTGTGTTGTTTAACCACATCACCCTTTCCTGGAATCTAGCCCTTTGGCTGACACTCTTCTGTGGAGACAGAGTGTCCCTCTTGTGGCTCTGAAATACCATTTAGGCTTTTCTTCTGCCTCAGCATTCCCATTTTCATTCTTTCAGCTTCTTCCAATCCATTCGTCTCTTCTTTTGGGCATATACTCAGTCTTTCCTCACTCGTTTCTTCAGATTATATTCTCCCAAGTTGTCTTATTTTTTTCTTCTCCTTCCAAAGACCTGACGTCCATTTCTTTTCCCTGCTCCTTGATTTCTCAATTTCTCTCTCTTCCCCTCTGCCCTCCTCCCTCTTCTCCCACTCCCTTCCTTTTGCTTTTTAATTGGCCTCAGATGAAAACAAAAACATTAATCATATTGTGTGTTTCATGACTTTCTCAGGAGATTCTTTTGTTTGACTCATTTTTCTTTTCTAATTACTTGTTTTTATGTAATAAGCCCCAAAGAATCTACTAATCATTGAAACAAAAAGGGGGATCACAACAATATCCTATAGGAAACGATTTTGTAACCCACTACCCCACCCCCTGGCTACCCCAACCAAGGTAGCTACCATGCAGAATCCAGGGCATTGTTTCTTCCTTTCTTTTTATACGGATTCGTTGTATCTATGTGTAGTGTTAAAAAAAAATTCATTCTAGGTTTTTAAATTTATGAAAAGATTCGTTTTTCTACTTTTTTAAGTTAATGAAAAGATGAGTGCTTTTTCTTTGTTTTTGCTTTATTTAAAGACATTTTTATCTTGAAATAAGTTTGAACTTACTGAAATGTTTCAAGGAGCATACACAAATCTCTTATAGACTTACTGATACATAGTTTATATCTCTCCATGGAGAGAGGGTTATAATTTTTAAAATCATTTGAAAATAGGTTTCTTGCCTCTTTATCCCCTTAATATTATATATATTATATATATATTACATACAATATATATAATATTATATATATTGTATATATATTACATACAATATATATAATATTATATATTATATAAAGAGGCAAATATCTTAATACATTACTGTGTATTTCCTAAGTACAGGATATTCTCTTACATAACCACAAATGAGGAAAGTCAACAGTAATACCACACTTATACATTTGTATCTTATCAACATTTTTAAGTTTTGTCCATTGTCCCAATATTAACATTTATAGCAATTTTTTTAGTACGGAGTCTGGTTCAGAATCACACCTTATGTTCAGTTACTGTGTCTCTTTAGTCCTGTTGAATCTGAAAGTTCCTTGGGCTTTTCTTTGCTCTTCATGACATTAATGTATACCTGGGATTTTATTAATGTCCCTCAATTTGGATTCTTCTAATGTTCCCTTTTGATTACATTCAGGTTATTCATTTTTGGTAGATGCCGTGGAAGTGATGCTATGTGTCATGTCTGTCTTAGTAAATCAGAGCCAGAGGCCCTTCATTGGTGATATTTGCCTTGATCCCTTAGTTACATTCCTGCCTGGCATCTCCAGACAGTATGTTTATATATGTTTGGGGGAAATTATTCTTTCACTTAATGTTACATTGCTAAGATTTATCTATACTGTTGCATGTGACCCCCATCTTCTCTCTCTCCCACACCCACCCACAGACACACACACACCTATCTACATGCACACACACAACACATAGATACACATACATTTTCTTCCTGTCTCTCATTTTCCAGCCACATTCTTACTCAGAATCAGTTTGGAATTATACAACTCCTAGCTGAACTACATAACCTTCTTTTGTTCAGTTACTTACAGACGAAATCTTCAGAGATTGGCATAAAGTTACCAAAAATATGTGTCATTATGAAAATAGGTGGCTTAGCAAAGAAGCAGACACCAAAAAGAGCAAAAAGGGATCCTTCAAAGAAAAGGGGGAGGAGGGTGTTGGAAATCCTTCACCTTTCACTCATTCGACCAACCAATCTATTGACATTTATTAACTGAGTAACTATTGTGTCCGCAGCCCCACACCTGACTAGATGGTAGCATATAAAACCACAAGGGGCTTAGAAACCCAATGCTCCCCTCTATCAGCAATGCACCTGGGGACACCTCTCTCGTGCTTCAAGGCACAGCTCAAATGTGACCTCCTTAAGCTACCCTAAGTACCCAATCGAGTTCCTCCTATTTTTCAAGCACAGTGTTAACACGCTTTCCTCACAGTAGCTCTGGAAGGTAGGTTTCGTTTCTCCAATGAGTAGACTGAGACTCAATGTTTTCAAAGACTTGGAAACTGTCACACAGCTGTTTCAGGGCAGAGTCAGAATATGTGCCCAAACCTGAATTCAAAGTTGATTTGTCTTTTCAATGTTCCACAATGAGTCCTAAGAGAGTCAGTACTTTTTCCATAAAATTCTGGTAACATCTTCCTTAAGATCAAATACCATGGATATTACTCTGTATCGTAGTTATCTTCACATCCCCTCCATGTGATGGATTTTTGAGCTACTCAAGCATAAGAATAAAGTCATGCTTATTTTTGAGTCCCCAGAATTCAGCAGAGTAACTGCAAATACAGTCTTCATTATTCAGATCCCATATTTGAGAATTTGCTGACATTCACTCGTCATCCTAAAATCAGTATTAAGGGCATCTTTGTGGACATGTGCATGCGCAGAGGATGAAAACTTGGAGGAGTGACCCCACGTGCCCATTCCAAGCTGAGGCCCAAAGGCACTTCCTTGCCTTCTTGTTGCAGCTCTCAGATTGTAAACGAGTGTCCTTCTCATGGTCTTAATAGTGCTTTTTTTTTTAAAGATTTTTATTTATTTATTTGACAGAGAGAGATCACAAGTAGGCAGAGAGGGCCAGTAGAGAGAGAGAGGAGGAAGCAGGCTCCCTGCCGAGCAGAGGGCCCGATGTGGTACTCGATCCCAGGACCCTGAGATCATGACCTGAGCCGAAGGCAGAGGCTTTAACCCATTGAGCCACCCAGGCGCCCAATAGTGCTTTTTATTTTTTTTTAACAATTTTGTACCTTTTTTTTTTTTTGATGGCTTCACTGTTTAAAATGGCCCACAAGCATAGAACTGAAGTGCTGCCCAGTATTCCTAACCACGAGAAGACTGGGATGGGTCTTACAGAGAAAATATGTGTGTTAGATAAGCTTCCTTCAGGCATGAGTTATAGTACTGTTGGCTGTAAGTTCAATGTTATTAAGCCAACGATATGTATTAAATAAGGTGTCCTTACAGAAAATCATATATAAAACAAGTTATGTATTGATTGGTTTACAAAAACATTATACCCAAAGACTGGTAGGAACCTAACCCTGTATTTTCCCGTAGAAGCAATGGTTTGGTACTGCTAATTCACTCTTCGTGGTAACTTTGTAGAACATGATGACTGTGACTAGTAAGAATCAACTGCAGTAGGTCGTAAATAAGTGTATTTTAAAAAGGAAGGAAAGAAGATATCCGTTGGAGAAATGACACGAACAGACGAAAAGCTGCTTCGTGAACCCACCTGAAACCAAAATGATATAATGAGAGAATTTTGTATTGATATAGTAAAGAAGTATCAGATTGTGTAGTATAGGCAGAAAATTGATTATTATATAATAAGGAGAACACACAAAGGGAAAGGGGTAATAAATGTAAATTTCCAGTGAATGGGAAGAAAATGTTCTGTGACAATTTCTTTTCCAAAGGAATGAATATTTATTATACATATTCAAGCGTTTCTGGTTGCCCTGAATTTAACACTCCATAGTTAATAGCTTTTCCCTTTGTATCTCATTGAGCACATTAAAAATCTGTATGTTTTATGTCTGCAAAAATATAATGGCATCACATTTTTTGAAACACAAGTTTTTAAGAGCTCACTATAAATCTTCCAATTTTTTTATTATTAAATATTTTCTTACTAAATAACACAGAATGATTGGGTCCACTTTTAAAGAAAAGTGCACTGCAATATTTATCTCCAGACTCTTCATAAAGCAAAGGAAGAAGAATTTGTTTGATCTTTATACTGACTTTACAGAGCAGATTCTACACTGTGGAATGATGGGAAAGGGCCTGACCTGCCAGTTTCTTATCCATATGATTGTGGTAAAAGCAGACATAACATTATGGCTCAAACAGAACAAAGATGAGCTTACAAAGTACATGGTATAAATAATTCCAAAGCTTTGGGACACAGATCTCTTTTTTCAAGACACGAATCTCATGTAACCATAATCATGATTGGTGGTGGGGAATTTTAAAAACAGAGTCTTCCCTAAGCCCTCCAGACTTAGTTATACCACAGCTAAATCAGGTGATTCCAACACATGATTCACATCCCACAAAAAATGAAATGTTTACAAAAATAAGACTCCCAAAGGACAAAGTAGCCTTCTCTCAAATCCATTCAAATTTTTAAGCCAATCTTCCTATGTTTTGTTTGACATAACTACCATGTTTCCTATTCTAAAATAAGAGGTTGATACACACACAGGGGTCTGACAGTTTAAATGCTACTTTGTCTTAGTACATGGAGGTCAGGAACCAAGTCTACTGGTATAGTGATCTATACATACATGCATTCTTTATTATGGAAATCTTCAACCACACACAAAAACGGTAGGAGGAATAGCATAACCAACTCCCATGTTCATGGGCTGTCCCATGTATCATGCAACTCTATTCTTAAACACAAAGAAAAGATTATAGAGCACCCTACTTTGTTCCGTCTACACCTGCAGCAAACAATAACAGCACCACCAACACTGAATGCTTTGCAGAATATGAGCTGTTTCACTTGAAAACACATTGACTTTCAACCTGAAATACCCAGTGGAGGGGCTGCATAGACTAGTTTTCCTAAATCCCTTGTATAATAAAAATTGATGAATATAAAAATCTGATTTCCAAAACAGAAATTCTTTATTTTTATAAAATTATGCATTTTCATTTTAAAAAATTGGCAAATACAATCACATAAATGAACATGTGGTTGGATATTTTATGATATTATTAAATAATTATTCATTTCTTTGGTGTGATGACAGTGTTATGATTAAGTAGGATTATTTCTTTATTTTTAGGCACTCGTAATAAGACATTTAAGGGAGAAATGTTATAATATCTGTAACTTACTTTTAAGTGGTTCAGCTATTGTATCTCTGTGTGTGTGTGTGTGTGTGTGTGCGTGTAAGTAGATCCAGATTTGACCAACTTTTTCTGTAAAGGACAAGATAATAAATGTTTTAGACTTTGCAGACCAAGAAACAAAATCAAGGGCATTTTGTAAATTAACTCTGTAGCCAGTTAAAATGTTGCTACTTTTTAAAAAAATGTTATTTATTTATTTGAGAAAGAGAGAGAACACAAGTGGGGGAGGGGGGGTAGAAGAAGAAGTAGACTCCCCACTGAGCAGGGAGCCTGATGCGGGCCTCTATCCCAGGATCCTGGGATCATGACCTGAGCAAGAGGCATTCGCTTAACTGACTAAGCCACCCAGGTGCCCCAAAAATGTTGCTACTTAAAAACATAAAAAACGGGGGCGCCTGGGTGGCTCAGTGGGTTAAGCCTCTGCCTTCAGCTCAGGTCATGATCTCAGGGTCCTGGGATTGAGCCCCGCATCTGGTTCTCTGCTCAGCAGAGAGCCTGCTTCCCCCTCTCTCCCTGCCTCTCTGCCTACTTGTAATGTCTCTCTGTCAAATTAATAAATAAAATCTTTAAGAAATAAATAAATAAAAATAAAAAACTTTAACTCAGGATTGTACAAAACAGGTGATGAATCAGATTTGACCATGGCCATAGTTCACCAATTCAATGTAACAGAGAGATACATTGATGATAGATAGAGGATAAATAGGCAGGTAGGCAGGTAGATAGATAGATATTAGGCAAATGTAGGAAACGATTAACATTTGTTGACTTTTAGTAGAGAGTACATGGATGTTCACTGTGTTAGTCTTTCAAGTTCCTTTACGTTTAAGTATTTTCATACTAAAAAGTTGGGGGAAACACAAATACATAAAAATATAATGAAAATAAATACCAGCCATCATACAAACACCTAGATATCAACACCATCAATAATATCTTGATCAAGTGGCTTTTATTTTTAATTCCTGGAGTGTGTGGAGAATTTTTTTCCCAAAGATAATGAGATCCTACCCATATAGAGTTTTA